>MNCI01008566.1:945143-1038406 GCA_015680685.1 Gnetum montanum
GGGGCATGCAGGGGGGGAGGTGTGGGTGTGGTGGGTTGGGGGAAGAGGAGAGGGGAGGTTGGTAGTGAGGTTATTGTTGAACAGCCAAAAAATGTTTTAGTGAGAGAGTTTAACGAAAAAGTCTAATGGTTTTGGGGGTGCCTTTTCAAGTCTTCATCCTTACAACCAATCCTGAGAATCTTTCCCTTTGGGGTAGGAAAAGGATCAGGCCTTGCCCTTACTCAAAAGTGCCTTCACGGGTTTTCACTTCTTACTAGAGGATTTTTTGTAAAGAGAACTCTAAAGAAAAAAGAATACATCTATTAGAGATAAAGAATAATTATCAACAAAAGCTGAAAGCTTTCCATCCTTGGGCCTCTAAAACAAAAAGAAATTATTATTGAAGAAAAAAATTAATTATTCAACTTTTACTAGGAGCTTTTTTGCTTAAAGTAGTGGTTGAAAAGTGATATAGTTAAGTATTTGGTATTTGACACTTGAGGAGAGGTCATAGTTATGCTATTGTTGCTGAAAAATAACCCCACATCGAAGCTTCCAAATAGAGTAGAGAACAAGTGGTCAAAGACAATTTCAAATACAAAGAAGTGAAGTAGATCATGAGTCTTCACTTCTATAAAGAGGACATTAAAGAAAAACATTTCCCATATGTTTAAGACAAGTGCTAAGAGGAAGACCTTGATGAATAAAACACTATAAAAAATTATGAATTTTAGGAAATATAAGAGTTTGTCCAAATATTTTTCATATTCGTCATTCAAAAATACAATGGTAATTGCATTTTCTAGACCTTATTGAATTTGTTACGAATAAAATCATTATTTGAAACAATCTCATAAGAAATGTTTAAATTAAAATAAAAAACATATCTTCTATATTTTCAAAAAGTATCTGGAAAAGCCTAATGCAAATTGTTGTTAACTTTAAATTGCTAGGTGTGTTGTTTATTTTAAGTAACATAATTGCTAATCATTACAATGTAACGATTGCTGCAAATTGTAATTATTATTGGTAGCTAACATATCATACATAACCTCTATTGTAACTCCCTCTATTGTAGCTACCAAGTGATGATTGTAACATATCATACATAACTAATAATCATGTCTTTTACCATATAAGAATATAGGCCACCTAGTAAAACATAGTCTATGAAATTCAATCGGATCATGTATATACACTAGTGATTCGTATGGTTGTGCGTAGGGAACACTTGCTACTCATCATTAGCACCATTGTCGAGGACTTGTTTTAGCTAAGTGTGCTAAAGTACTATTAAATAGTAAAATCATACAAAGTTGTTGTAAAAGAAAATACCATATTATCTTTTATAAAAATAGTAATAATATTTTATCAAGGCACACTATATCAAAACAAACTAAGATATCCTCTTCTAGCAAGAATGATTCACCACCACTTGTCAATAACTCTAATAAGCAACATGACAAAACTAGAATTAATGCTAGTGAGATGCCTTAACAATAGAAGGTTATCTATGCATATTTGGATCCCTATTATCCAGACTTTGACTTCATCCTCCATCAATATGAATAGCTATGTTGGAGGGATCTAGAGGATAATAATGTGTTATCTCCTGATCATTTTTTTCCTTTAATGCTCATGGTAGATCTCATAAGACTGGGGCTAAACTAGCAGGCTTGGATTATCAAGTAACATAGCACCTCACTAGAGATTATTAGTCAACAGAGGCTTAGCTTAGGAAATATCAATGCATGGAAGCACATTATGAAGCCTCCAAGGACAAATAAGTCCCAATCCCACTATTTCTACAATCATAGAAGGAGGGCCCAAAATTTCTATTAGAGCAATCTCCACACCAAGGTCCTTTTGCTTTCGGTGAGGGAGACACAACTTACCATTAGTTACAATCAACCTTGGTGGGTAACTAGGATGAGGGAAGAACTAGTTGTAGAACTAGAAGCACCTCAAGGTCAAGGTCTTTGAATTGTTTATCAAAAGAATAATAAAGGGACCAAAGGAGAAGGGAAAGTCAACACTGCTCTCCTAGTCCTTCACCTTTACCATCCTCCTCATTTTCAAACTCTGACAAGAGGGACCATGAACAAAACTGAAGGAGGAATGATCAAGATCAAGATGGAGATGACTGAAGGTCCCATCATAGGGATGGGAGAAGCAAGCATAGTCAACATCAAGAGGAAGGAGGGCATCATTAAAAAACAAGACATAACATGTCACATCATAGGAGACATAGTTATGACTAGGACTGCCATGAATATAATGACTATGATGAACCACTGCTTACTACATGAAGCATGATCAATATTTTAGAAGTAGTTCATATTCCTACCATGCATTAAAGGGATAGTTAAATCATACAGCTTGATATGAACAACATCCCTAAATTTGAAGGAGGATATAATGCTGATCCATAATATCATTTGCAAACATTCCATGATGCCTATGCCTTGCAAAATATTGAAAACAAGTGGCAAAAACTTAAACTATTTCCCAAAATACTTATTAAAGAAGCTAAAAGTTGGTACCAATCCTTAAAGTTGGAATTTATTCCTAGATGGAGTACAATGCTAGAGCTATTTAATGATAAGTATTAAATGCACTCTTGGGTGTTCAACTTAAGAAAATGAATCCAAGGGTAGAAACAAGGTAATCATGAATCCCTTGATGCAGCCTTGGGTAGGTATTACTCTCTTTTACACTGGTGCTTAGGCCATGATTTTTCTCAAAGGCAACAACTTCGATACATAATAGATGAGCTCAAAAACAAAACTAGAGAGACTCTTGGGATTTATGGCTAAAGGCGATTATCAGAGATGAGGGCCCATCAAATTTAAAGGTTCATTGATCAAGTGGATAAAGAAGAGAGAGAACTCAAGAAGAGAGAAAATGCAGAAGAGTACAATAGAGATCTCTATATTCACAAAAGGAAGGTATACTTTTGTGATCTTGAGGAGGAAACACCACTAAAATGACTCTAAATATTTTGAAGGAGAAAATGGAGCAAGGAAATCAAGATAGGGATAGAGGAAGAAAAAAAGAATATAGGCAAGGGCTATTATCAATAAAAAGGTAATACTGCAATAGTTGATGAGATTGCAGATTCTAAAACAGATGAAGAAGGTTGTGACATATGCCAATATGAAAATCCTAATGGATGTTATCCTATATTATCACATTGACAAGAATCTAGGGTGTATGCTATAAATCTAAAATTTGCAAAATAGCAACCACCTAGGAGATTGTCTTATCCAGAAGGAAATTATCGGTAGTAATTCCACCAATCATAGTATTATCTAGGTGGAGTGCCACCTCATCCTCAAGACTATTATCATCAATAAAAATACCTACAATTGTGGGGGCTCCCACCACCAAGGCAACAATACCCTTATTGTTAACGGGATCCATATGGTTATTATGTTCAACAATTAGTATCTTCTTGTGATTTTGCAAGCCACACTTCCTTATCCCATCACTAGTATCCTCCTAAGTATAATAAAATACCTACTCTATAATCCAAATCTTCTTTCACTTATCCTTCTCATTGTTCACCATCTTATCCTACAACTTCCACTTCCACTCCCTTACCACTTGCACAACCTATGTAAGGAGAAATTCCACTATAGCCTTTGCAGCATAATGTCATGAGGGTTGTGAATTTATAGTCAAATTACAATTTGAGTGGTTTTGAGCATAAGCTTAGGAAAAGGGCTTTCTTTAAATCCAATAATTTACCTAGATTGTTGTAGGTATCTATGAATGATAACCCTTCACTAATTGCTTCAGAAGCTACCAATGAGCCACCTTTAAAACCAAGGTTCCAAAATGTTCATATTGTCATATTAACTCATGCAATTACCAACTAGGTTAAACTAGGACATCTTCATAGGAAAATATTTAATCCTTAAAGTACTTTGATCTACCTACAAATTACAGGAAATGATCCATGTAAAGCTATACTTGACTCAGGTTCTCTACCTATAGAGATGTATAAAAATTAGAACTTGCTACTACTAAAAAAATGCAATATTAGATCAGACCTCACTAATCAATCCATCACTATTCCCTTAGAATTAGTGGAGGATATTGTGACCACCATTTATGGATGGTCCTATCTGGTAAATTTCTTGGTAATCCATGTGGACAACTATGAGTAGGAATTCCCTATTATCATGGAAAGGGCTTGGCTTTGTATAATTGATGCTAAGCTAGGAATTAAAGACTTTTTCTTAAAAATCTCCAAGGAAAATGATTTTGGAAAAATAGAGAAGAAGAGGGTTTCATGCATCATGTATAGTGACATAGGCTACCATTGCTTGTAGAAAATATGGGCCATGAATAGTATCTCCATCATAGCATGCAAGAAGTATGTTGAAATGTTAGATGTTCATAGGTGCCTATACGTAGCAATCACCAAATAGGGTGCCTAATGGTTGGCCACAAATCATAACTCTAATTCAATAATGTGCATGGAACTAGTTGAGCTTCTCACACGTACTTATATAGATACGATGAATAAAATGGAATAAATTCAAAACAAACTCTTCCATACAAAAGTAGAAATGGATTAGGAAGAGTTGAAAATCCCTAAAAACTTTAAACATGAATCCATTAAATTCAAATCTAAATCAATTGTAGAGAAGGTTGAATCCCAAGCTAAAATAAGTTGTCAAAAATGAAGTTGAAAAATACCTTAAGGTAGGATTCATCTATCTTATGGTAGATAGTCAGTGGGTAAGTCCACTCATTGTTGTGCCAAAGAAAGGAAAATAATGGAGGATCTGTATTGACTTCAAATTATTGAATATGGTCACGTTCAAAGATCATTTTCCATTGTAATTTGTGAACCAAGTATTGGATACAACTGTAGGATACCACTACTATAGTTTTCTAGATGGATATAGTGGCTACAACTAAATACAAATTGTACCAAAGGACCAAGCTAAGATAACTTTATCAAGTCCTTGGGGAACTTTTGCATATAAAAAGATGCCCTTTGACCTCTATAATTATCTTGTAACTTTTTAATGCTTATTCCTAAACATCTTTCAATAATAGATTGGTAGTGATATGAAAGTCTTCATGGATAAATTCTCCACCTATGGTACTAACTTTGAACAAGCATTAGATCATCTTGAGCAAGTACTTAAATGATGTGTAGAAATAAACTTGCGGTTCAATTGGTAGAAGAGCCACTTGATGATTAGAGATGAAATTGTCTTGGGGTATAATGTTTTAGGAAATAGAATAAAGGTAGACCCTAAAAAAGTAAGGATCATCCAAGGAATAACCAAACAACCTCAAACTGTCGAGGATATGAGATCATTCTTTGATCATACTAGTTACTATTAGTGCTTCATTGAAAATTTCTTTGAAATTACCAAATTGATGGTAGAAGTTACCAAGAAAGATGTAGTCTTTGAATGGACCAAGGAATGTCAATAAGCATTCCAGCACTTAAGAAAAAGCTCATAGAAACTCTAATTCTACGCACTCGAGATTGGTCTAAACCATTTCATATCATGATAGATGCATCTAATTATGTATTAGGAGTAGATTTTATAAATATGGATGATGAAAAGCATCCATATTATATCCATTATATAAGTAGAAGCATTGTGGGCATGCAACTCAACTACATCACCACTAGAAAAGAACTCATGGCAGTGGTGTATACCTCTAAAAATTTTGGCACTATGTACTTGAATATCCAAATTTTGTGCACACGGACCATAATGATATCAAATTTCTAATAAACAAACTAGTAGTAAGCCCCTGTGTTATACAGAGGTTGGTGATCTTACAGGAGTTTGATCTTACCATGGTGAACAGAAAAGAAACCAAGAATGTAGTTGCAGGTCATTTGTCTTAGTTGAGATGGGATAGCAATGAGGCTGAAGAACCCTTATCTAATCAATATCTAAATGAACTTCTCTTTGCTAAGTTTATTGAAGTTCAAGCACCAAGGATTATCATTTGGTATGATGAGTTCTTCTCATATCTACTCACATAGGAGACTCCTATTGAATGGCATTATAGGAAAAAATTATAGTTTCTTTAATAGGTTAAACATTATATGGAAGTTGAAGGTAACCTCTACAAGGCTTATATTGATGGCCTTGTATGATGGTGTATACCTGATGTAGATTAGTTGCAATTCCTCTAGGATTCTCACAAAAGTATCCTTATGGTAGGATACTTTTGGCCAACAATCTTCAGGGATGCTTACCATTTCTTCCATTTATGCGAGGAATGACCACCTGAGTGAAAGGATCTCAACAGTGAATTCAACCTCTAGAGCCTTTTGACCTTTAGGGTATTGATTTTATGGGAGTCATCACTCCCATGTCTAATGGGAAAGCCTATATTATTATTATTTTTGACTACTATACCAAGTAAGTTGAAATTGTGGCCATATCCAATTGTACATCTACCATAGCAACATAATTTTTTCAACATGTGATAAATAGGTTTGGTATGCATAAAGTCCAAATTTCAGACAATGGAATGAGTTAATGCAATGCTTGAGGGTGTAACATAAACTCACAACACCCTATCACCCCCAAGCCAATGGTTAAGTGGAGGTCACCAATAGGGAAATTATAAGGATTATAACACAAACCATAAGTAGAGATAGGAAAGATTAAAGCACCAAACTCAACAATGCTCTTTGGGCATACTGCTCAACATGGAAACTTTCTATAGGATACACTCCCTATGAGTTGGTTTATAAAAAGTTACCAAAAGTTCTAATTCAAAATGAACTCTGTACACTCACTATAGCCTGTGAACTTGACATAGACATTAACCTAGCATAAAAGGAATGGCTCATGATACTCAATGTGTTAAATGAAAACTAAAGAGTAGCTCTAGTGATGAATGAAGTGCACAAGGCACATAATAAACAACATCATAACATATGGATAAGGAAAGTTGCATTCAATCTAGGAGAGAAGGTTCTCTATTGGAATTCCATGTATGTGCCTTAATGAACCAAGTTCCAGATACTATGGGAAGGATCTTACATTATACATTCGACTTTTCCTTCCAAGACTATGATGATTTACCATCCAACAAGTTCTCAAAAGAAAATGTTAGTCAACATTCAACAAATTAAGCCATCATGGAACCCTAAATAATCATTGACAACACTAACACCTCTAATCTCCATTTTTCAAATCTCCTCTTTTCAATTGAGTCATGGGAAAGATATCTATCTACCATAAATAGTGATAAGAATAAAGGATTTATCTTCTTTTTGTTTTACAACATTCTTTATATTTTTTTCATTTTTAAAAATATTTTATTGATTATTTTATATATTTTTCTTTTTTTCCTCATTCTCTTATTCTTTTCTTATTATTTTCATTTAGTATTATTTGAAATATCAAATTTTATTTCATTACTATTGTGAAATTTTGAAAATGTTGAACGCACTTGTCAAAATTATGATTGATTAATAAAAGGCCAAATTTGTCTTTGGATTATGTTCTTTCCACTAACAATCTATTAATTTTCTGATGGTATTAGGTAGTGAGTTCATGTCAAACACCCATTTTATATGTTCCATGAGGAGTTTGCATCATGGAATCATGAAGGTTCTTTCACATTGAAACTAAAAAGTAACATGTGATCTTGTTACCCAAATGAACTAGGAAATGACCAAGTGGGAATGGAAAAGGGTGTGACCTCAAGGGGATTTGTTGTATTCTTGTCTCAACTTCCTTCTTAGGTTCTATGATTCCTCATTGGTACACCATCACTTCAACTGTTAACCATAAAAAGGAAGCATGTCTTTGCATGGTGTGGTTCTTATAAAAAAAATAAAAATAAAACAAGAATTCAAAGCACATCCCTTAGATAATTTCATGGGCCATAAGCACTAGTTATGGGGCTAGAAAGACATGTTACCCATGCCTGAAGACATCCCTTTGATTAAGGTCCTACCTACTTCCTTTTTTTCTTTTCTTCTTCTCTTGGAGCAATGGGTGTCCTTTGAGATTCTCATAGGCTCTTGATGGTAGAAGAGGAGGAATATGTTAATGCAAGGTCACTATAATTGGAATGGACTTAGTCTAGACTTGGAATAGACAATTATTAGATCATATTAATTACATAATTTATCAAAGGATCTAGTGTGACCAGGATGCAAATTACCTATTCATTGTTTCTATCTACTATTTACTCCATTTATCACCTCACTACCTCATACCATGGTAAATTAATAGTTTTGTTTTCTAGTTCACATAATCCTAAGCCAATCCCTCATATGGGTATGAAACTTAATCTAAAACAACCATTCATTATTCTAGGTGCTTATGAACTTCTTGTGATGAGGTTATGTAAAGGCATAATAGGAATACAACTTTGTTGGGGAGGACCCACTTGTATTTCTTTTGGTTTACCTTAAGTTAAATTCCCTAACAATAGGTTGATTGCACACTTGATCATCTTGATAAACTTAAAACATCTAGTTTTTGCTTTATATTAGCATCGAAATGTCCTCAAAAAACTCATTAATTGTGCTCCAATTGCTTCCGTCTAATAAACCACACCCTCTTTCATGTTGTTGCTATGATTATCCAATTTTTTGGCTTTTATTTCAACCCCAAAATCACTTGAAATTCCTCCATTTTCAAATAGTTGTGTCAACACAGTATAGAAAAGCTTATATATATGCATGAGATTTAGCTCATTTTTCATCATTTCTTCCAAATTCCAAAGGAGTTTTTGTAATTTTTAGAGCTAAAGAACCTTCCAAGAACCCTAAATTACAAACCACTTACCTAATTTCACTCATTCTTCAATCCTCAAGCTACAAGAGGTACACTTTACATCGTGGGGGCATCAAAACACATGGGTTTTACAAGAAAAATTTTCCATAATTTTTCTAACTTTCCATGAATAAGATATTAAAATAATATTAAATTCATAATAATAAGAGATACTATCAATAATTAAGCTTTGTTAGAATGTGAATAAAATAATAGCATAAGTCTATGATCATTAAACAAATACTTAACCATAAAATTCCAACATCTAGCAAATAGAACATGACTTGATGAAATAAAGAAAGGTATTCAGGGGGAATAAAGCTTATGCCTAAGAGCTAATCCTAGGTTATGTTTGTGATCATAGATGACATCCAAGAGGGGACTACAAGTAGGAGGACCATGATAGCCTAGGAAGACATGACCATGAGGAGGAAGGAACTAACAACAATAACAACAATAATCCTAAGAGCAAGCGATCGAGGTTACACATACTACTAGGTCCCTATGAGAGGAGATCAAGGTGGAATCTATCATACGGATTCCTATTGTAGAGACATGCTAATCTAAGTAGGATGAAGCCCTAAGACCAAAACCTAATTTGGATGTCACAATTATAGAAACCGGCCTGGAGAAGATTCAAACTAAGAAGATTCAGAACTCCATCCTATAGAAGCTAAACTTTGGGCCATTCCTAGATCTAGCACTAGAAGAGGTTTGAAGATAGTTGCAAGGGTGTCCTCTATGATGCATTATCTCTACTAGTGAGGAATGATACATGAGAGAGACCTACCTCTTATAGAACAATTGACAAGAATATGTTAGTGTTAAAATAAAAGGCATCACCATCTCTTACTCAATTAAGGCCATAGTAGAAGCTCTAAGTTTGCCCAACACTAAGATGAAGTTGGCAGAAATATCCACATAGGTGGACCCACATGCCAAGAAAAAATAGATCTAAAAGTGCTATGGAATGGATCGTAATGAGTATAGTGCCTTGACCAAAGTGGAGTAAGCATACTTCAAAATCACAACCTATCAACTTAATCCGCTAGTGAGGCCAAGAAAGGTTACAACCTTCTTTATTAGGGCATGTGTGGCTCTAAGCAGGAAATTCTCGGTCAACCTACCACAACTCATCTTTCTTAAGATAGAAAAATGTTTCAAGGAGAATGAGAAGGATATGAAGACATTTTTCTTCCCATACCTAATCAAAAAATTATGTAAGAGGGGAGGAATAGCCCACTATTCCAATGATGTGATCTAGCACACTCTTGTCACATCATGGTAGGAGATGATGAAAGAAAGTCACTGCCAAGCTTCAAGAAGAGGAACTACCACCACCACCATCACCACCTGCAGCACTAGACATGATGCCAGAGATGCATGCAACTGTCAAATGCTTTAAGAAACTTAAGGAGTAATAATTATAGTAATAATAAGCTTTTGGATGTGGTCATGAATCATCGTTGTATCATCCAGCCATGAGCCATTTGTACAAGGTCATAAAGATCATCATTTGGTTGGACAATGAGATGGCACTGCTAATTTCAACATAGAGAAACTAGGTACTTGCTTGTTCAAATTTGAATGCTAGAAAAGTAATTGTTTTCATTCTAAGATATGCATTTCCTAAAGTTTCTAGAAATGTAGTAATCTTCTCTGTAATGTTGGAAGAACATGAAGAAGTAACAATCCTAGTTATGTTGCATAGTGGCCAAGAGATAGTAGAAGAGGTGGTGGTAGACCATGTTGGAGAAGCTCTAAATGCTTTTGCTACATTTGTTCCTGACATAGCTACTATGGTAGATATACATGCATCAGCAAGAGTAGGAAGTGGAAGGATGAGCACTGCCCAAGATGAGGAAGTATTGGAATGATTGGTGGAAGTCAAGTAACTACTTCTAAAGATCTTTAATCTCCCTGAAAACATATTAGCAAACTAGTCATAACTACTAGAGATGAGGGACAAGTTATTAACTGTCAATGTAAAAATTGAGGAAGCCACTGCTAGTAATCAATGGTTGGACATTGAGGTTGTAGAATGGAGGACCCGTCTCTCTAATCCTGCCATTCTTAGGCCTGAGTTGATAAAAGATGAAGCTTTTTAGTATCTTCAATAGAAATATGAGGAGGCCAAGACTATCTAGGAGATAGTGATCTTTGATATGTGACTATTAGAAGCAATGAAAATAACACCAATCGTGACCTCCATCAAGGTCGTAAGGAAAACCTGGTGCTAACCCACAATAACCACCACCTATAGAATGTTGAGCAACAAAAGGATTAAATGGTAGAATACATTCACTAGTAGCAGGAATAGCTTGCCAAGGTGAACTTGCATTTAAGAAGGTTGGATGCAAAGAATAGAAATCTCTCGATGGAAAAGGTTTAGATCCTTCACCAAAAGATTGCCATTGAAATTTTTTCCTGGAGAAATGAAGCCTTGAAATATGAATGAGTGAAGAACCACAATAGGGACTAGGTCAAAATGCTTAAGAATGTCAATGAGGAAGAAATCAAGTTGGCCAAGGAAAAGGTGAACAAGGCCATCTAGCAACTTCAATAGAGAGGTGATGAATGACATTCCATCTTTGATGGACTCAATGCATTTAACCAAGCAGAGATCCTTCTAAAGGAGTTGCAAATCAAGTAGATGATTCAGTAGATGGAGCTTGCTAATGTTTAATATGCAAACTTGGTAATGTTGACAAGGGGGAGGCCTAGGACTTAATTGGAGAAGTAGGTGGCTATCTATTACCTTCTTTATGAGATAGATTTCAAGTTTCATAGGGAGACTAAGCAAAAGTTGGAGGTGTCCAAAGTAGACCTTGAGGTTCTCATGAGTAAGTTTATTAATTAATGATTTGTTGCTAAGAACCTGGCCAGAAGAATAAGTGGCTACCAAGAACTACAAAATCTTGTTAGTACATTTAACTTTGAACACAAATAATTTGCAACCTAGTTTGTTAATATGAATGAGATGTTTCCATCATTTTCATGCTTATGAGATATTCTAGCACCAGCACATCTAGGTGAAGCAACCTAGATTATCCATGACTTACATGGCAAAGAAGAGAATATGAAGGCAAACCTAGATGCCTTCAAATTTTCGGTAGAAGTAGTAGGATAGCCTCAACCACTAATAGGGCCGAGACATGATGAAGGATCCTCTATGCTATAGGAGCCTTCACCTCTAAGCATGGTGTGAAGAATTCATTTTAATTGCTATCATTTGGTTAGGCACTTATCAAATTTTGTAATAATAAGTACAACATTATTTTTGTGAATTATACAATCCTTTTTATAAATGCAACACTCAAAGTTACTCAATTAGTTAGTCAGTTAGTGAGCTAATGAAATTTCATATTTTTTAAAATTTTGTAAAAAAACTTGATTCCATTTTTGTTTGCTTGAGGATGAAGTTTTAGTTAGTTGTGGAAATATGATGAAATGTGAATAAGATGACTACATCAACACATGGTTGTCGATGTAGCCCTACCAACTCATCCTTGTTGATGCATCTTAGGATATGTTAGTGCATGTGTGTCAATGTTGATGCAATTATTTTCTAGATAAATACATACATTGATTACATTTGTGATATCATTTAGTCATTATGTTAGCTAAACTCTTGCAGTTTCTTTTTGTAGAAGTTAGTAAACATTTTCCTCTAAGTGCTTGTAGTGTGGATTGAAGTGATTGTATGACATTTTATTCAAGTGCAACATGTACCTGGACACAATTGCATGAATGACAATAAAATTAAGATTTCTTCCATTCATTGCAGCACTTGAATTAGTTTAACTTTACCTTCTAGCAATTTACTTTGAATGTAATTTACTTTCTCATTATTAAATATTTAATATTATAATTTGTAATTAATGTAAGTATGACCACTTCAACCATGATATATTAACGCTTGGTATCCCGATAGTGGATACTTAGTACACCCAGTAGTAGACACTTAGTAATTGATGAGTCATGTTTTGGTAGGGCTTCGATATCAAAGCCATGTTATTGGGTATCCAATATCAAGGCATAACCTTCAATGTCGAGGATCTGATATCATCCCTTCTGTGCTAGCCTATAAATACAACACTTGAGTGCACGATTTGGATATAGATTTCAATAGATTTTAGACATAGACATAGAGAAGTTTTGTTAGTTTGTTTGTAGTGCATGCTAGTAGTGTGATGTTAAGTGATTGTATGACATCCTTATTCGAGTGTGACGTACTTGGACATGTTAAATGTTTGATAATAAAGATTGAGATTACTTTCATCATTGTAACATCCATTTAGCTTTATTATTGTTAATTACTTAAATGCTTATTATTTTCCTTAGTTAATGTTTATCATTTATTGCTTTTTATTATTTTTGTCATTAAGCGAAATAAGTATGATTAATCGTGAGTGCTTAAGCGTAATTACTTGGTAATCCAGTAGTGTTATCATTTGGTATGCCTAGTAACTATATGCTTAGTAATCCTAGTGGTAGTTATGCGAAGTCCAAGGTGTGTACAAAAGGTTAGGAATAGATACTCATCACACGTAGGCTAGGTTAGACTTACTTTCCATTGTTAATTAGTTTAAATCATTGGTTTCCTTATTATCATTAAGAGTAGCATAAGGCTGAAACAACATCAAGAATCGTATGCCTTACTTTGGACTAAATCATACATGACAAAGCTACCACTAGTTTAAGTAGGAAGACAATGAATTATGATCAAGGCATAATGATCTAGATGCCACAATTAGTTGCATTCATGGAATTTGATTGGATCATGAGTGAACACTTGTGATTTGTATGGTTGGACACAACGGGGCACCTTGCTACTCATCATTAGCACCATTGCCAGGGATGGTGCTAGTTATCTAGATTAGTTATATTATACACGATTGTTGTAAATGCATTAACAATTTATTTTTAGAAAATATTAATTCATACACATCATAAACTAACAATAATGTCTCTTTCACATGGAAGCGATAAAGCATTATATGAAAAGAACATTCATTGGAGAACTAATGAGATATATATTGAAAAAAAATTGGAGTGACCAACCTCATGCAGGGGTTTCATATGTTCATGATCACCTTGACTACACCTAAGGCAAAAAATCCTAGAGTAGATGGAGTAAGTCCTAGATGGAGGAGGGCCTCAAGGCCTAGGACCTTCTCAAAACCTAGAAAAGATAAATCAAGGGACCATGGGGAGAACTATAGAAGTCATGACAATTGTTCCAATTCCACACCTTCCTCTTTCTCTTCAACATCTAGTCCTAACAAAGATGAATGTAGGTATAGAGATAAAGCTCCACTATGGGGTCGAGATAAAGATAGAAATCAAAACCAATGACAAAATCAAAGACATCAAAATGAGCATAGACAAGATTCTCACAATTAGGGAAATAAAAATAGAAATTTTCACCACAATATGTTTGATGGTGGTGAATCCTTGTTGGCCACTAAGAACATGATGCAAATTATAGAGGTAGTTAAAATACCCCACAAGAATCATAGAAAAAGTCACATCAAAAAGCTTGATATGAATAGCATTGTTAAATTTGTGGGAGGCTATAATTATGATCCACAACATCATTTACAAGCCTTTAATGATGCCTGCATCTTACAAAATATTGAAAGTGGGTGGAAAAAGCTTAAGCTCTTTCCTAGGATACTAATAGACAAAGCAAAGTGTGGTATAGATTTTTGAAGCCAAGTTTAATCCATCAGTGGTCCACAATGCTAGAACTCTTCAATGAGAAATACCAAACCTATGCAAGGATGTCCAACCTAAGTAAACAAATCCACGGAGGAAAACAAGAATAACATGAATGCTTAGATATGGCCCTAGATTAATACTGTCCTCTACTATATAGATGTTTGGGCCATAGTTTCTCTCAAGAAGAGCAACTTTTCCACATCATAAATGGGCTTCGTAGTCAAATGAAAGCAACCCTTGGGAGGTATGCTTAAGGTCAATTATATGAACTGGGAACCCATTAGATCCAAAGGCTAATCGAGCATGTGGCAAAAGAAGAAGGAGAGCTATGTAAATGAGAAAATGTTTAGAAATATCACTAGGACCCAACTCTTCAAAAGAAGAGGGTTCATCTCTATGATAAGGAAAAAGAAGCAGCTCTTGATGAGGTGATTTTAGAACAAACCTTGCTAATGCAATAGTCTATTGTTGAACTTTAGGCAAGGCTAGATAATATGTTAGAATGAATAAACAAGAAAGTTACAACTTGCGTAGAACCATAGAGAAGAGAGTAATAGAAAAAAAATCAAGTGATCATAACAAAAGGAGGAAAAGGGACCAAAAGACAACTAGGAACACTTATCAGAAAAAAGGGGAAATGACTATAGAAGAAGAGGCTATAGACTTAACCATCGAAGAAGATGATGGATGTGACATCTGCATATATAACCATCTGAAGGGCTATTGCTTAGTCATGTTACATCTACATGAGTATTGGGCTTTTGCATTGAATCCCACATTTGTACAAAAGCAAATTCCTAAGAACTTACCTTTCTCACAAGGTAATCCTAGATAGTTCTACAACCAACAGTACTATCCTAGTGGGACTTCTTACCAACCTCAACACTATCATCAACCATAGCGGTAAAACCCATAGTTGTGGGAGAGGCCATCATCAAACTAGCACTAACCCTATTGTCAATCAAACCCATCCAAACACTACATTCAACAGCTTGTTTCCCTAACTAGTTCTACTTCCTCTACTTCAAATTGCTATTACCACTCTCCTGAATATCATCAACCCGCAACATCTTCCATGGGATCACCACCTCACACCCCTCATCCTCCATCGTATCCTCAATATTCTCATACTCACCTCCATCACATGTCACAACTAGTAACACAGGATGGTTCAACACCACAACATCAATGAAAGAATGCCACTTATGTTGTGAACATACATAGAAATGATAATGCTAGTAGATCTCCACCACAATCTCAGAAATGCCTAAGCACAACACTTGCGGACCTACTAACTCATCCAAACCAGCACAATGCCAATGAAGTGCAACACCCTTCCTTTCACAACCAATGTCCTCCAATCCTATGGAAAAGCCAACATCTATTGTTACTCCAATACTTGCCAAAAACGATGAATCTAGCACTATGGAGAGATAAAAAAAAATCCATGCATAACTAATCATGATAAAGGGTGCAGTCATGGGCCATACATCCACAAAGTTAATACAATTTCTATTTTGATCCATAATATGTTTCAAAACCAAGTGTGCGAGCAACAACCCATCTATGTAGCCACCACTAAAGTAGAAGACACCCAGTGGCTTGGAAATGAAAGTCTAACACTATTTCACAAATGCATGAAGTTTGCCTACTCACTTATTAATTCTTATCATGGTCAAAAGCTTAGTCATGGGGGAGATGCCCCGTCCTAAAATCAAGAATTAATAAGTGTTTTTCATCTTTTTTTTACAATTTTTTATTATTTTCTCATTTCTTGATACAAAATTTTCCCATTCTTTTCAACTTTTTCCATACTTTGTTTTCATTTCCTTTATTAATAATCTCGTTTGTGAATAAAACAACAAGATGTAGCCCAATGAGGTGAGGTTTTCTCTATGTTGTCAAAGTCATGAGAGATTGATTATTTGGACAATGAGGTCATGTCATCCATCCATCCATTCCATTAATAAGAGGTTCTTACGAATAAACTCATAATCATTATGCCTAGATAGAAAAGTGAAGAACCAAGTGGGAATGCAAAGGGTGTGACATCAAGGAGATTTGTGGATTCTCTTGGATTGCTTTTTCATGTTCTATCATGTTGCTAAGGTTGTAATTATATCCTTATAAATCTAATGAAAAATGGGAGTAAGAGTAAATAAGTGTTGCCTTACCATGTCACTAGAAATACATGTTATCCATGCTTGAAGGTAGTCCTCTGGTAAGGTTGACATTGATGAAAATAAAATAAAAGGGCAAGGAATAAATTTTTGAGGGTTCCACTGGAAAGACATGTTACCCATGCTTGAAGGTTGGTGGCTTCTTAGAAATAAAAAAGAGAAAAGAACAAAGAAGAAGAAGAAGAAGAAGAAGAGAGTGCCATGAATAAACTCCTTCCTTGGACAAAACACCAAGTGATGCTACTCCTTGCAATAGTGGTAGTCTTATGGTTGTAATCCAAGAGATAAAATAATGTGATGTCACTAGAACATGGTTTGGACTTGGTTTAAATCTTGGAAAGAAGGGATAATGATTACTTTAACCATTAATAACACACAAGGATTTATTTTACCAATGGTAAGGCACCTCATGTCCCAATTTCTACAATCCTTTCTAAAATCCATCTCATCTCACTGTTTGTATGATCATAACTTGTGGTTTTATGTAACATAGAGTTATTTTCCCAAATGGGTGGTTCTAACATGTGTGTTTTTCTTAATAGGTATTTGTTGCATTCAACCCCTTTGGTACCTATGGACATTTTTAGGTGTGGTTATACAATGGCATTAAGGGCTAGAACGTACTTTGGGGAGGACCCAATTGTATAACTTTTGTAACTTATACTTGTCTAACATAACTACATCATCTTGAACCTTCCAAGTGCATAAATGTCAATCTTAAAACCTTTTCTTATCATGTAACCTATCCATTCTATATCAGGGATTCAATACCCTTTTCTCACATCTTCTAAAGCTTTTAATTTCTACAATTCCATCTTCTAACATTACTAGTGCCTAAATATGAATTCTTACTTACCCCAGAACTTTGGATTTTACATGAAACCTTCTAATTAATCACAAAGCTTAATTTTTCATGCTAAGTGTTCCCATGAAGTGTAATTTTAAGACCCTTGATATTGGCTACTCAATATCGAGTGGGAGTCAATATCATCTCCCAATATCGAGTCCATAAAAGTCTATAAATAGGGCCCTTGTGATGCTTTAGAATTCATTCTCATCAATTGAAGCTAGGGGAGTTTTTGCATTTTTCTCTCTTGACCAAGATTTTTGTGCATCCAACTTCCACACACAATATCTTGCTCCATATTGCTTCAATTTCCATGGTTTTTGAACCTATTTAATCCTAGAGTGTTCAATTTCATTAAGGACCTGGGGGGGGGGGGGGGGGGTCAGTTGGGGAATGTGCTTATGTGGAAAATTTATGCTAATTTTTCAAATTTTTCTATCACCTAGAAGGTATTATAAGGGTAAGAATGTTAAAAAACTTAAGTATTTTAATCAACAATCAATTGTATGCATGCAAAAATCTTTAATTATCTCACCTAAGGAATCATAATTGTTATTATAAGTCATACATAAGGAAAAAGAAGTCAATTGTGAAGGGTCATAAAAGAAGGTAACACTTATTAAGCATTTTTCATGAAATTTTTCTAACTTTGCAATCACAACTAAGGACATGAGTAAGGTATAAACCTAGTAATGATAAATGAAAAACACCTTAGTAACTAGAATTTTTGATTGATTGCAGATGGTCCAAAAAAGAGGAGGATAAGAAGGACCTTCATAAGGTGCAAGAAAATGCTTGAGAGGTGGAAAAGGCCAATTAGAAGAACAAGGCTTACTAGCCAAGCATGATAAATAGGAGGCCCACTCATTTAGCATTCATCAAGAGGCCCCTATTATAGGGTAGTCGGTCTAGGTGGAGGCTGCAGGACCAGAGGCTTAAGTATAGGGACAATGACTCACAAGCCATCCAGGAGTGATCCAAGTTGACCATGGTCATCGTGGAAGTGAACTTTAGGCCATTCATAGAATTTGTCGCTGAGGTGGTTAGAACTTAGCTTTAGGCAACACTTCTATGACACATCCTTTTTGTAAGTGTGGAATGGTACCTTGGTGAGATGTACCAATTGTAGCATAATAAAGAGGAGGGCACCACCATCAACATTGGTGGAGTCTCTATTTATTTCTTAGTTAAGGCCATTGCAAAGCCTCTGAACATACCTAATATGGGGGCCAAGGTAGCACATCTGTTCACAGGTCTAACGCAGAAACAAGGAAGTTGTGGTTGAAATGGGCAGATAACAAAGAAGAAAAAATATACAATGGGTTGACTCTAGAAGAGAGGTTTTATTTCAAAATCAACACATACCATCTCTTCCCCACTAAAGAGCTCAATAGGATACCAACCTACACGGCTAGAGGAAGTGCAATCTTGATAGCCAAATATAATGCTAACCTGGCCCAACTGTACTTCATGGAGATTTAATGACAATTCGAGGAAAGAAAGGCAGGGAAGTTGATACTTCCATTCCCTTACCTGATCAAAATGTTGTGCAAGTGCATTGAAATCCTAGGTTACACTAATGACATTTCTAGGAGGATCTGCTTCATTCTTTGAGTTACTCAAGTCAACAGCACCAAGGAAAGACCTTGGTGAAGAGCAAGAACAAGAACCAGAAAAGGAGTGACAATAGGAACTAAAGAAAAGGAGCTAGAACAAGAACTAGAGCAATGAAGAGAGCCACAAATTCTATTGCCACCACCACAGGATTATAGGCCCATAATGAGTCGTCTATAGCAAATTGCTAAAACTCTTAGTGGAGGAAGCAGGGATGAATTCAACATCTTTTGAGTCATTAATGTTGTTGTTTAGCCTATAGTTTCTATTGATCCATCAAGGGGGCAGATTTCTTTGCAATTAGGAGGAGAAGCCAAATGGTCATAGCAGATCTCTAGAAATGTCGCATCTTTCCAAGTGGTGCTTGAAATGGAAGAAGGTGCCATAGTTATGGTCATGCATCATTATGATGTGGTAGGTGCAATGGAAGTAGTAAAAAATCATATTAAAGAATCCTTCAATGTGACTATTGTGCTTTTGGTGAACTTAATTAGAACTAAAGATGCATAGATGTTAGCCAAGACTTTGATGACTCCTGTGGCTCATGAGGATGTGCTTGATAGATTGCTACAGATTGGGCAAGTCATGACAATCCTCTTTGACATCCCCAGTGATGTCATTGTAGTATAATCTAACCTCATAGCCACCAAGGGAAAAATGGTCATGGAAAAGACTAGGGCAGAGCATGTAGAAGCAAAGGTACACCGATTGCAAAAAGAGCTTGTTGCCCTGAGAGTTGAAAAAAGGGATCCTTCCCAATTCATTGTGCCTGACTAGTTGGAGAAATTTCAAACTGAGTAGTTGGGCCAATTGATTAAGTAGAACAAAGTGGCCAAACAAGAAAAGGAGAAAGCAGTCTTAAATGCCTTAGCCTTAGAAGCGTAAGCATATGCTCATGCGAAGGCATTGGCTGTTGCATAGGAAGAAAACAAGTAGCTTGTTGCTAACAATGCAAGGTTGACCATTGTTGAGAAGTAGAAAAATATTTTGGAAGATAACATCCATCAGTTGAGGGAGCAAATAGTGAGGGTTAACCAATACATAAGTAGATTGGCTAGAGAGAACTGAACCCTCTCAATGGAGAAGGTACACACCATACTACAGAAGTCTACAATTGAGATAAGTGCATGGTAGAATGAGGCCAAGAAGCACGAGAAGCTAAAAGAGCACTTCTGGAACTAGATCAACATGTATAAGCAAATCAATAAAAAAGAAATCTAGATGGCAAAGGATTACATCAGTTCCATGTTAGTGTAGAATCCTAATTAGTAGCCCATCTTGGATAGATATGCCTTGGTCCACTAAGTAGAAGTGAAAAATAAGGACTTGCAGATTGAGGATTTGAAGGAGTACATGGTGTTAGATAATATTTGTTATGCTAACCTTGCCATGTTAATAGTAGATTAGTTAAAAAATGAATTGGAACAACAAGTAGTAGGCATGTATCCTTTATATGAGAAAGACTTTACAGATAGGAAAGATGTTCTACAGAAACTCTGTGTTACAAACTTGGAACTAGAAATAATTAAGGCTTGCTACCATGGGTAGAGAGATGTAGCTTCAAACCTAGCTAAGAGATTAACAAATTATCATAAATTGGGAGAAAAATCTAGGGCTTTTGAGGAGGAACAGAGGTAGTTTGTGATGTGGTATGTAAAAGCAAATCAGATGTTCCTGTAGTTGCCATGTCTATGGAATGTATCAGTTCTAGCACACATTGGATCATGAACCTAGATCGTGCATGACCCGAGAATAGAGGAGGAGAAGTTGCAAGCACTCCTAACTTGGTACAAATTCTAGAAGCCTAACAACAAACAGAAGCAGCCAATGGAAGAGCCACCACCTCTGGGAACTACATAAGCTTCCCCAATTTTGTTGTTTTGTCGTGTCATGTCTATTTTTGTCAAACATCACTACAACATGAAAGATTTAGTTTGTGTGTCTGTCAGAGTCAGTCAATAATCCCATACCTTTCCAATATTTTATAAAGAACTTGTTCCTCATTTTTTATAACTTGAGGACAAGTTTTCATTCAGTCATGAACGTATGATAAATTATGTTTTGTTAGGGCTCTTTGAATATTGGAGTTGCATTATCGAGTATTCGATATTAAGGCACAACTTGTGATGTTGGGGATTTGATATCATCCCTTCTATGCTAGCCTATAACTACAACACTTGGGTGCACGGTGTGGATATAGATTTCAATAGATTTTAGACATAGACATAGAAAAGTTTTGTTAGTTTATTTCTAGTGCATGCTTGCAGTGTGATGTTAAGTGATTGTATGGCATCCTTATTCAAATGTGACGTGCTTGGACATGTTACATGTTTGGAAATAAAGATTAAGACTACTTCCATCATTACAGCATCCACTTAGCTTTATTATTGTTAATTACTTAAATGCTTATTATTTTCCTTAGTTAATGTTTAACATTTATTGCTTTTTATTGTTTCTATCATTAAGTAAAATAAGTACGACTAATTGCAAGCACTTAAGCATAATTACTTGGTAACCTAGTAATGTTATCATTTGGTACACCTAGTAATAGTACACTTGGTAATCTTAGGGATAGTTATGTGATGAATCACTGTTTGATGTCAACCATGATGTTGGGTACGTGATGTCGGGGCTTGGATTTGACATCGAGTGTCTGACATTAGGGTATATACCCTAAGTCTATAAATACCATACTTGGGCTCTAGTTTTAGTAGTAATTCATTAGTTAGTTTTGAGTTTTCAAGCAAGGTAGTGATGCTCTTGTTGTTTCTTCTCCCTAGAGTTAGAATATTTTTTGAGTGCTTGCAGAAGGAGTCTGAAGTGTATACGGTTCTTTGTTCGAGCATTGATGTACCTAAGTGTAGCAGTGCGATAAGAATAAAATGAACTCTTTTGATAATCCTTGTAGCATTAAGAATAGCTTAATATTTTCTTTAATGCATTCTACTTTCTTGTTCTTTACTTTAATGCATTTGATTAAGCAATTTATTTTCGGTAATTAATGAACATGAGCACGACCATTTCAAGCATTCATATAGTACTTGGTAACTTAGTAGCACTTAACGTTTGGTAGCCTAACAGTGCTATATGTGTTTAGAATGTGTCCAGGAAAGTGGGATGGTTACTTGTGTTAGGCTAGCTAGCCGATAGACACTAGTTTTTAATCTACTCTACCCTTATTCTTGTTATAGACAATTACATCCATAAAATATAAAAAAGATAAAAATTCATATACCTCAATTACACTTAAGCCATACCCTTGAGCCTTACAAGTGTAGTTGGAAAGACAACGAACATTCTCAATGCCATTTCACTTCTTAGAGAAATTAGTGTATGAGATAACTATAGGTCCACAGAATTCAGCTGGATCATGCGTAACTCCTTAGTGATTCATATGGTTGGGCGTAGGGGTACCTTGTCGCTCATCATTGGCATCATTGCTAGGGACCTTTTTGTTGTTTTGTGTGCTATCTAGGACCTAGTAAAAGTATTTGAATTGTTGGAACAAAATTGAGAGTCATATCTTATTTCACAATTACTACAATAAATTCTCAGAGCACACTGTGATTTTTTGTTTTGCTAACCAAAAATGTCTTCTTCTCATAGGGGCGCTTCTCCACCCAAGCTTGATAATGTTCATCCATCAAAGCCTCAACAACATCAAATTACATATACTCATCCTAATGAGTATGTATCATACTTCACCTTCATCCTACACTAGGATGAGCAACTGTGATGGCGTGACATGGAGGGCAAGATTGTGTTGCTGCTTGATCGTGCTACTCTTACAATGCTCTATCAAATGCTTGCATAATGTGGTCTTCAAGATCGCCATGGGGAATATATTGTGGAAGATGTTGACACTAGGGATTATCATCCCACTAAAGCACAATGCATGTGAGATCAATCGCTAGAGTAGTGCTATGAACTTTCAAAAGGGAAAGGGCTTAGCAATTCCCTGTTCTTGTTGTACCAACAAGCTATTGAGGAACCCTTCTCTGGGGATCTTCCACTCAATGATGCTCCTATCTTTAACTTTAGTGATGAAGGTAAAAACCAGAATCTGCACTCCATAGTTCACAATCCTATTGACTCTAGTAACAAGGGATCCAATGACAAAGCAGGATTTGGAGGGGCAAGTCAAGATAGGGTTGCCAGCAAGAAGCACAATCCTGATTGTGGTTGTAATCACCAAAGAGGCAGTAGTAGGCACCATGATGGTGTTGGTTCTCCTTGCTCTTTCCCTTCATCATCATCATCTTCTTCTAGCTCCGAATGTGATAGTAGAAGGCGAGATCGTGATGGAGGTGATCAAAATAAGGGTAAGGATCAACGAGACCACAATAATCAAGGGGACTATTAAGATAGGCAAGATCATGAATGCAAACATTCAAGAGAAGCACATCACCATGAATGAAGGGGTAGTAGAGGGCATCACAAGAACCATGATCAAGACCTTGATGAGCCTCTATTTACTACCCAAGGTATGCTTAACATCACAGAGGTAGTTAGAATTCCAACAAGGCATGTGAAAGATAGTCAGATCAAATGGTTAGACATGAACAATATTCCTCAATTTGAAGGAGGATATAACTTTGATCCAAAAAACCATCTTCAAGCTTTCTAAGATGCATGTGCCTTGAAAAACATAGAGAACAAGTGGTAGAAACTGAAGCTATTTCCCAGGACACTCATCAAAGAAGCAGAGAACTTATACTGGTGCTTAGAACTAGAATCTATTAGATGATGCAGTACCATGCTTGAAATTTTTAATGATAAGTATCAAATGTACTCCCAGGTATCCAACTTAAGGAAGTAGATTCAAGGATGGAAACAAGGAGCACACGAACCCTTGGATTCTACCATTGGTTGATACTATGCCTTGATGCAAAAATGCCCTAGCCATGGTTATTCTCAATTTGCTCAACTCCACCACATTGTAGATGGGATTCGTAATGAAATGAGGAAAACCCTTGGTGTTTATGCCCAAGGGCGATTACCAGAACTAACTACCCATTAGGTACAAAGGTTAATAGAGCAGGTAGCTAAAGTAAAGGACAAACTTAGAAAAAGAGAAAGTGTAGAGGAGTACAACCATGATCCTTTCACCTGTAAGAGGAAGGTTCAATTCTATGACAGCTAGGATGAATATGTATTTAATGAGAAGATGCATAAAAAAGCCTTGCCACTTCAATAATTCCAATATAAACTTATGGACAAGGATGATTAGTTAAGAGATTCCATAGATAGTTGATTTCAAGCTATCCTCAAAATTGTTGAAGAGTCCCAAGAATAAGGTAGTGATCGTGAGCATAGGAGGCATAAAGAAGTTGAATGTGCATATTACAAAGGTAAGGGTGAAATTGTTGTAATAGATGAGGTTGCAAACAATGAATTAGATGATGATTGTGGATGTGATGTCTGCTAGTATGAACATGCTAAGGGATGTTGCCCCATTTTGTCACATCTTTAGGAGTTTGGGGTGTATGCCTTACATCCACATCTTACACAAAGGCAAACCTCTAGAAAGTTACCTTATCCTCAAGGTAATCTCAAGCAATTCCACCAACAACAACTGTATTATATAAGTGGAGCTCCACTGCAACCGTACGAACAATACCAACAATCGTAGTAACCACAATCATGGGCACTTGCATTGCCAAGGCAATAATACCCTTACCAGTAGCTTGATCCATATGGTTACCATGTTCAACAACCCATGTCTTCATGTGACTCTTCTAGTCATGCTTCTAATATTCAGCCTTACTACCACCCTTCTGATTACTATCGAACTCCTTCTCCACATAAAAGAAGGGATGTCACCCCCTATCCTTATCCTCCTCCTATTCCTACACATACTCCTCCTTTAGTTTCATAGCTACGACTTACTCCACCAATGCAGGGTGAACTACTTGCTCAACCATGATAATGTAATGCTATGAGGGCTATTAATTTGTAACCAAAGCATCAACCAGAAGGGTCAATTGCTTGATCAAAGAAAAGACCTTTGTTTCGACCCCGTAGTCCACCTAAGCCTTCACCTAAACTTGTGGTTGACAACATAGCTCCTGCCTCTTCCTCCATATTAGATTCCTTTGAACCTCCTTCAAACCAAGCTTTGCCAAAGATCCATACTGTAATGCTTATTCACACTATGTTTGATTGGATCTGTGTAGGAAACCTTCCTAGAAATCTAGCTGATCCTGGAAGTCCTTTAATCTATTTACAAATTGTTGGGAATGAACCATTCAAGTCTCTTCTCAATTCAAGTTTTGGTGTTAACTTGATTTCTCATGAGATGTACATTGCCTAAAACTCGCCTCCTCTCAAGAAGAGCAACATCAAATTGGAATTGGCCGACCAGTCCATCACTATTCCATTAGAACTAGAAGAAGACATTGTGACCACTATCTATGGGTGGTCTTATCCTACTGACTTCTTGGTAGTCAAAGTGGAGAACTGTAAAGGGGACTTTCCAATCATCATGGGAAGAGCATGGTTGAGCACCATAGACATAAGAATGGGCATTAGAGATCGTTCCCTAAAAATCTCTAAAGAAAACACCTTAGGAAAGATTGAGAAGAAGAGAGTTCCATGCATTGCATACAACGATAGTGGGTACAATTGTGTGCAGAAACTTTGAACCATAAAGCAAGCATCCATCTCTGCATGTAAGCAGTGTGCGCCAGAGGTAGAAATTCAAAGGTGTCTATATGTAGTAGCTATAAAATAGGAGGGCACCTAGTGGTTGACCACTGATTTAGAAAGTAGCACACTGTGCATGGAACCAGATAAGAGCCTAACATGTGAATATGTCATATGCATGGATGAACTAGAGCAAGTTCATCACCAACTCTTTGATGATATAAATAATGATACCTATTAGGGAGAGTTGGAAATTCTTGAGAACTTCAAGTAATAACCCCTTGAGCTAAAAATGTTACTAGTTGGAATGGAATATGTAATTTTGAAAAATAAGAAGCTAATTATAATCAATGTAAGACTTACTCCAGAACATAAAGAGATGCTATTGAAGGTAGTTGAAAGATGGTCAGTAGCCTTTGCTTGGTCATATCCTAAACTCGCAGGGATTGATCCTAGGATATGCCATCATTGCATTTACACCGATCCAACCATGAAGCCAAAATGACAACCATAGAGGCAGTTGAACCCCAAATTGAAGCAAAATTTCAAGGATGAAATCAAACAACTCCTCAAGGTGGGGTTCATCTATTCCATTGTAGATAGTGAGTGGGTTAGTTCATTCATAATTGTACCACAAAAATGTGGTAAGTGGTAGGTCTACATCGATTTTAGGTTGCTGAATATGGCAACATTCAAGGATCACTTTCCATTTCCATTTGTTGACCAGGTGCTTGACACAATATTAGGGCATTGCTACTACAGCTTCCTAGATGGTAAATAGTGACTATAATCAAATTCAAATTGAATTGAAGGACTAAGCAAAGACAACGTTCACAAGTCCCTAGGGGACTTTTGCATATCATAAGATGCTGTTTGATCTATGCAATGCTCCTATCACATTTCAATGCCTAGTCTCGAGCATCTTTCAATAGTAGATCAGTAGTGGTGTAGAAGTCTTCATGGATGACTTCTCCACCTATGGATCTACATTTGAGTAAGCCCTATACTACCTTAAGCAAGTGTTGAAATAATGTGTCAAAACTAACTTGTGGCCCAATTGGCAAAAAAGTCACCTCATGGTCTAGAAGGGCATTGTATTGGGGCAAAAAATATCACAAGCAGGAATTGAGGTGGACCCTGAAAAAAATAAGTGTCATTTAAGGAATAACTCACTAGCCAAAAATACTTAAAGATGCTTGATCATTTTTTGGACACATTAGCTACTACTAGAATTTCATAGAGAATTTTTCTAAGATTACAAAACCATTAGTTAAGCTAACAAAGAAAATGCTCCCTTTGTTTGGACCATAGAGTGTGAGAAAGCATCTCAACAACTAAAGGAAAAGCTTGTAGCAAGCCTAATCCTATAAGCACCAGATTGGTCCAAACCATTTCACATCATGATAGATGCATCAAATTATGCTTTGGGAGCTATGCTGATGTAGTTAGATGACAAGAAATGTCCATACTACATCCATTGCACTAGCCGAAGCATTGTGGATGCACAATTAAACTACAACACTACAAAAAAGGAATTGGTGGTGGTGGTGTGTGCTCTAGAGAAGTTCAAGAACATTGTGCTTGGATACAAGGTGTTTGTGCACATAAACCATAGTGCCATTTGCTTCCTAATGAATAAGCCAATGATGAGTCCCCATGTCATACAATGGCTAGTGATCTTGTAGGAATTTGATCTTACAATGGTAGATTAAAAGGGCACTAAGAATGTGGTCACTGATCACTTGTCTTGGTTGCGATGGAATGACAAAGAGGAAGAAGGTCCATTATCCAATATATTTCCTGATGAACTCCTCTTTTCTAAAGTAATAACTAAATAAATTTCCAATGAGTGAAAATGGTATGATAATATTCTCACCTATCTTCTCATTTAAGAGATGCCACAAGGGTTGGACCACTGGAGGAAACAACAGTTTCTTCACCAAGTAAAGCACTTCATAGAGATCAACGGACACCTCTATAAGGTGTACACTAAGGGCTTGGTTCATTGGTGTGTCCCTAATGTTGATCTACTATGCATGCTTCAAGATGCTCATGAAGGTCCTTGTGGAGGACACTATGCTAGGAGATGCATAGCCATTAAAATCTTGATGGTAGGGTACTATTGGCCAACACTCTTTAGGGATGCTCACCATTTCACTTACTCTTGTGAATGATGCCAATAGGATGGTGGAATGACTACTTGAATGAAAGGACCTCAATAATTGATTCAACCATTAGAACCATTCAACATTTGGGGCATAGATTTCATGGGTCCCATCATGCCCATGTTAAATGGAAAGGTGTACCTCATAGTCATTATTGACTATTGTATGAAATGGGTAGAAGTAGTAGCTATCATCAACTGTACATCCTCTACTGCTACTCAGTTTGTATAATAAAATGTTGTAAATAGGTTTGGTGTGTCATGTGCATTGATTTATATCAATGGAACTCATTTTATAGGCACTACTTTTCAAAAGCTCATGCAATGCTTAGGGTTTGAACACCAACTCACAACACCTTACCATCCCCAAGCTAATGGTCAAGCTAAGGTTACCAAGAGGAAAATCACAAAAATACTAACAAGAACTGTTAGCAAGTATAGGAAGGACTGAAACACAAAACTCAATGATGCCCTTTGGGCCTACCACTCAACTCGGAAACTTCCTATAGGCTACTCTCTCTATGAGCTTGTGCATGGCAAACTACCAATACTTCCTATTCAATCTGAACTCTATAAAATTTCAATGGCTTGTGATCTTGATCTTGACTTAAGTCTAGCCCAAAAAGAAAGATTGATGAATCTCAACCTACTAGATGAAAACTGATTAGTGGCCTTATCATCTAATGAGTTGCATAAGGCTTATAACAAAAAGTGTCATGACCTAAAAATTAGAAAAGTTAAAACCAGGAGATAAGGTTCTCTACTGGAACCCCACACATGTACCTCAACGAACTAAGTTCCAAATGTTGTGGGAAGGACCTTATATCATTTATGAAACTTTTCCTTCAAGGGCCATGATGATCTATAAACTTGAGAGCCCAAATAAGAAATAGTTGGTTAACATGCAACAAATTAAGCCTTTCCATGAGCATATGCCGGCTAACACAATAAGAAGCTCATCCAATGGACAACCATGCTCCATATTTTGGATCTTCTCCTTTCAACTTAGTCGTGGAGGAGATGGCCAACCATGCTAACCATTCAAGTGACTCCTTAGTTTTTCAACTTTTTTGTTTTACATATTTTTCATTATACAACTTTTTGTTTTAAAGCAAAAAAGAAAAAAAAAATAGAAAAAAAGATGAGGATTCAGAGCACACCCCTTGGATAAAATAAATGCATGCATCTTTACATAGTGTGGTTCCCATTTCAAAAAGAAAGAAAAAAAAAACAATGGGAATTCAAAGCACACCCCTTAGACAGAATAAACAGGCTATAAGCACTGGTTATGGGACTCATCTCCTCTAACTAAGGCCCTTCTTCATTTCCTACTTCTTCTCTAATTTGAAATTGTGGTTGTTCTATGGGATCACTCTTGTGTCTCAGGGGATCAATTGGTCTTAGAATGTTGATGCGAAGTCACTGAAAGTGGTTGGTTTTGGTCTGGACTGAGGATGGATCCTATAAAGTCATTTAACCACAAAATCCACAAGGGACTTCATGTGACCATAATTAGGAACTCCTTTCCACACTCTCTCTCTTATTCATCTATGATTTCCATGTTCCACCTCACTACTGGTTTCATATTTTGGTTCGATGTTGATGAGACGCGATTCGCATAGGCCGCGATATCGCGTCCGCCGCGATATCGCATCCCTCATGATATCACGTATGAAATATCACGTCTTCCCTACGATATCGCATACGTGATATCGCAGTCCATCACCATATCTATAAATAAGATGTGGCTCTCCCTTGTTCAGGATCCCAGTTTTAGAGTAGCGAAGCTCTGGCAGTTTGATCCCTCCAGAGTTAGATTTTTTCCCGTGTCTGCCCACAGTGTGGTGAATGTAATTGTACGGTGTCTTTATTTGAGTGTGCCATACTTGGACACGCACATGACCAGCAATAAAGATCGAGATTACTTCATCATTGCAGCATTCACTTTGTTATTTATTTAATGTTATTTACTGTTTTCTCTCTCTCACCCTTAAACTCCTAGAACGCGGAATGAGTACGACTTGATTACGAGCATTTAAGTGTGACTGTTTGGTAGCCCAGTGGTGTAGCTAGGATCTACGCTTGGTAATCCCAATGGCGTACCTAGGAGCTACGCTTGGTAGTCCCAGTGGCAGTCNTATCTAGGTGCCACAACTAGTCCATCTGCGGAGTTCGACCGGATCGCGTGTGCAACGCTCGTTTTGTATGGTTGAGTGTAGGGGTACCTCGCCACTCATCAGATGTCCTGGTTTGATATGTTAGAATTCTTAGTTAGGTACTTCCAGGTTTTTGTACTTAATCTTCTGTAACCATTAATCATCCATAGAGCCCATGAACTCTTTGGTTTGAAGTTATGCAAGGGCATAAAATATTTGTGCCTACTTTGGGGAGGACCCACTTGCATATCTTTTGGTTGGGTTAGTTAAGTTCTTTACCCTTAGACATTTTTACAATAAAATTCTTTCTGTTTACCCCACATCAATGACATCCAATTGTACACATCTTCACAACAATTTTTTAGTGAATTCTTCATTTCATTGTTGTGAATTCTTATACCCTCTTCAAATATTTCCTTGTATTGAAATTTTTCAAATTTAATGGACTGCTTAATTTAATTAACCCTATTTATCAGCTTTTTCGCTAACAGCACCCAAGGAACCAATTGAACACAATCACAACCTAGCTAAGTGTAACCACTGACGAGACAAGGCATTTAACAATTATGTGTTACACATTACATACTAATTCATGATCCTATTGTGATTGTAGTGGGAAGCATGGACTAGAAGCAAGACTATCTTCACCAAGGATGATGCAGCAATATCACTCAATTTGGACTATTTGTAATCGAAGGGTCTATTTTCTCTCTCTCATTCTCCTACTACCAAGAGGTGTTGGATGTTAATGTTATTTAGGATGCTCACTCCTCTTCTCATGAACACCCAATGTTGTAAAAATTGTAATTCCATACACTTGGGCACTCAGAGTCTATATGTCCATTTCATCTGAGTCAGTTTGTCATGTTAGTCAATGATCCCATACCTACCCGATATGTTATATTGTAAAGAACTTATTCCTCCTTTTGTTCACTCGAGAACGAGTTTTCATTCAGTCATGGGGGTATGATGAATTACAGTTTGATGTTGGCTGTGACATCGAGTACATGACATTAGGGCCTGCATTTGATGTCGAGGTATATATCCTGAGTCTATAAATACCATGCCTAGGCTCCACTTTTGAAGTTTTTCATTAGTCAATTTTCAAGTAAGGTAGCGAAGCTCTTATTGTTTCTTCTCCCTAGAGTTAGAATATTTTTTGAGTGCCCACAGAAGGAGTCTAAAGTGTATATGGTTCTTTGTTTGAGCACTAATGTACTTTAGTGTAGCAGTGTGACAAGAATAAAATGAACTCTTTTGATAATCCTTGCAACACTGAGAATAACTTAATATTTTCTTTAATACATTTTACTTTGTTGTGCTTTACTTTAATGCATTTGATTAAGCAATTTATCTTCAATAGTTAATGAACACGAGCACAACCACTTCGAGCNATATGGATGTAATCGCCTACAACAAGAATAAGGATAAAGTAGATTTAAAACTAATGTCTATTGCCTAGCTGGCCTAACACAAGTAACCACCCCACTTTCNTTCACAAGTGTAGTTGGGAAGACAATGAACATTCTCAACACCGTTTCACTTCCTAGAGGGACTAGTGTATGAGATAACTATAGGTGCACAAAATTCAATCGGATCATGCATAACAGCTTAGTGATTCGTATGGTTGGGCGTAGGGTGTACCTTGCCACTCATCATTGTGCAAAGTCCAAGGCATGTATAGAAGGTTAGGAACAGATACTCATTGCATGTAGGCTAGTTTAAAATTTATTATCCATTGTTAATTAATTTAAATAATTGGTTTCCTTATTATCATTAGGAGTAGCATAAGGCTAAAACAACATCAAGAATCATATGCCTCATTTTGGACTAAAACATACATGACAAAGCTACTACTAGTTTGAGTGGGAAGACAACGAACTGCGATCAAGGCATAACAATCTAGATGCCACAACTAGTCCCATCCACGGAATTTGACCAGATCATGCATGAATGCTTGTGATTCGTATGGTTGGGCATAAGGGGGTACCTTGCTGCTCATCAGTAACCTAGCAGTGTTAATATACGTTTAGGATGTGTATGAAAAGAAGGAATGAATTCTCTACATATAGGATAGTTTAGTTAATTGAAATATTAAACTTTCCTTTATTTAAAAATTTTACAACCACTGAAAATAATAAAATGTTATAAAAATAAATATCTTACATCTTAGTCACACTTAACCATACAAACGAGTTAGCACAATTGATGATTGGGAGGACAATGACTAATAACCACATCTTTCACCATTTAAGAATATAGGTCACTTAGGTAAAATGTAGTTCACACAATTTGACCAGATTGCATGTACACACTAGTGATTTATATGGTTGAGTGTAGGGAATACCTACTACTCATCACTCCCTAACTTATATTATTTAATTATTACCACCATCATTGTTTAGCATGTAAATCACTATATAAGTAATAGGTGAGAGGATCGAACAATGGTAAAGTAAAGGACAATAGAATAGCAAAGGCAAGGCAAATAGTGATCAAGTGAGAGAGTGAGCAAGGCATCAATAGTTCAAGGTAATTTGCCTTGAATGTGTTCTCTTCTTTTGTAATGCTTGGTTGGAACTAAGGCTTGCTAGGAGCTGAAGTTATTGTTGGGGTTTTTGTATGCTTTCCTAGGATAATTTCTTGTGTTCTTGTTGCGTCTTTTCTAATTCCATTATCAAATTTCTATTTCTATTGCTTGTAGTTGCTTTATTATTGTGCTTAATCGAATAAAAGTGTAAATTAACATAAATAAATTCTTAAGATTAAAAATTAATTTTTTAAAATTCTTTTTTCTCTTTCTATTCAAACCAGAGAAGTTAAAAGCTTCCTTCTAATTCATCCATCTATCATGCATACGTAGACAAGAAACTATAGTGATACCAAATCTCCTCTAAGTGGTACACAATCTAGATGTATTAGTAGATCAAACTCCTTCATTGAAAGGAAGACATCATGAGCTAATTTGTTGAAGCATATTTTTTGCAGTTGTAATATAATTGTAATTCCAATATTTACTAAGCTTGCACCATGTCATCGAACTTTGTTTAAGAATTGGAGAACCAAGAATAAACATGACATGAGGGAAAAGAAGACAATGAAAAAAGATACTAAAAGACTAATTATTATCAGTCTTAGGTTTTCCTTACATAAGTTTGTTTCTTAAAAGTAGCATCCAAACATCGTCTCTATTAATGCACTTTGTAATCCATTTTGTGGATTAAAGTATGAAGATTTAGTTAGTTTATCCAATTCATCTACATTAACAACAAGCTATACCAAAAAAAGTTTAGTTAACATGATAGCAGAATGGTAATAGATCACCTGGACCTTACCTAAACCACCACTCTCTATGTGTATGTAATTTAGAGAATGATGGATCAAGGTAGATGAAAATCATTCTAAATTAGGTGGTGTTTTCCATGTTAAGAGCAAGATATTTTGAAATCTGAAAACATATCCCACATGGATATAGGGGGTGCCTTCTATTCTCAAATATACTCTCACAATGCCTATAGTTTACCTTGATAAAATTAATAGAATTGCATTGCCTAATCATTTGCACTAGTTTGGCAAAGGCTTGGGAGTTTCTTTCTTTTTTGTTCTCTTTTGTTACAATGACATTTGATTTGTGGTTGATATTTTCCATAATAGTTTATGCTTTGCTATGCTCATGGTTCTCCTTGATTTGGACCAATGGTAAATGAATTTCACTTTTCTCAACATCTATTTTGCTTTATTGTTTCTCAATTTCATCTAGAGGTTAAACCAATTTAGTCAAAGTTAAAAATCAAATTCATCTAAATGTGATAGACCACTAACCATTAAATTCCATCCTAATGTTTTTGAACTTTCTTTTTACCATATCAATAAAATAACAAAATTGATATGCCCCAAAAAGCAAAATGGGTGCAATGTAAACATGAAATTAGTATTCATTTCAAAGAATTTGCCATTCCAAAAAGTGAAATTAACTAATCAAAAGAATAATATAGCATATCAAGGCAAAATAATCCAAATTTACATTTTATCTTGGCATTGTTGATCATCTATGATCACTGCAACATTTATTTTTTTGGTCTCAACATTTTCTTTAGGCATATACTCTTATGCTTGGACCAAATAATATCAAAATCATTGACATTTAAATTTGTCGGGCTCACCACTTATATACCCATTGTTTCAATCTTGTCCACCATAAATTTCCTTCCTACAAAGTTATATATGATTATAAAATAAAATTTGAAAAGGCAAAATAGAATATATTAATAAAGTACAATTTGAAGTACTATGAGATTATTCTTGGATCTTAACAATGAACCAAAATAACAAGATTCAATTTCTAATGAAATGTCTAAATATAAAATACTCATCTCAAGTACTAATATAATCTAAACTTCAAAAAGCTTATGTGCAATTCTTCAAATTCTTTAATACCAAAATTAATTTTAGTAATGCAATTAACAAAATTCTTCGGCTCAGCATGACACAACTTACTACTATATACCCTCATTCATTTTCATCTTCGACCACAAAATTCCTTTGGAAATCTTTACCCCCTAATGTCATCATCTCATTGTTTCATTTATATAACTAATCCTACATTCCATGGTGTCACCACCAATATTAACTTTAACTTTACTCCCGCATCCCTGATTCCTTTCCCCTATGAGTGCATTATCAACGTGTTTACGCCCTGACACAATTACCCTCAATTACATTCTTGCAAATAATTCTTTCATATATTAGTAACTAATTCTGTTTTCTCTAGCTTTATTTCTTAAACTACCCCTTGATTTCATCCACGTTGCACACTAATTTTACACGCTCTAACAAGATCATTCTTAATTCGATTGCCTTTTCCCAGGCTCAACGATTCCATTTGCAGGAACTAAACAATCTGGAAACAAAAACAGGAGAGACCAGAATACCCCATTCAAATAAACCTCAAAACGCAATTCAACCCAACTCAAAACATCCTTCAAAAAAAACAGGAAAAGGAAAATCCTACTCTCCCCTATTTCAAGACCGAATAAACAATTGCGTCAGCACAATTCTGATCCAGAGAATACCATGGTTACTTTGGACCCAACAAACCAGAAAATCCTCAAAATGAATAACGAACCCATGAAAAACGTTAAAATAAAAAGCAAAAACAGAAACCTTAGCCCTGAATCATAAATACGTCATTGAAAGAATATGGAGGCAAAGCCGGCAACTAGATAACAGAACCCAGACAGGCAAGGCAGGTCAGAATCCCACCAATGTTGAGCACACCAATGGCGGCAAGCAGAAGAGATGTGCAGAGAGTGAGATCAGATGACTCTGCACCTCAATTTATGGGTCGGTTGATTCCATGGATGAATTTATGAGTCTGCCTGAAGAACTGAAAGATTGATCGAGACCGAAGTAGTAATTGATCTGCTTAGATTTTTTACATGTTGACATCTCGTTTTGGTGACTCACGATTTTTAACAAGGAAGTGCTCTTAACTCAGAGTAAGACCATTCATAATCTATAATATTTTTTCTTAGAATTTCTTGCAATCTTTTCGGTACTACTTTTATTTGGAACTTAACTTACGTAGTATATTACGAATATTTTTTAAAACTTATTATATTAGGAATTTTTGTACCTGGACTTATCATAGTTTCACATTTTACTTTGTTAAGTCTTCTTCAACTTAACTTTTTCTAAGTTAGGAATAGCTCTTTTGGACTTATCATAGTCTCACATTTTGCTAAGTTAGGAATAGCTTAGCTGGATCTTCTTTACCTAGTTAGGAAATTGAATCCTTTTTTCACTTATAAGACACTTATTAACCTTTTGGTTATGGTACTTGGGTGCTCGTTTAACTCTTGTGCTCCTACATGCTTCTTTGGTATAGTACATTTCACCTTCGTAACTTCTAGTTAGTTACCGGGTTATCCTCTTCATTCTTATAAATGGTCTTCAACTACAAGAATGGTGTTCTTAACTTCCAATTGGTATTAGTAAGCTTTATTAGTAAGCTTTAGCATCTTATTGTTGTAACTCATAAGTCAAATTTCACTCACGGATACTTTCTTATTTGTAATATTATTTATGAATGTTAATCATGGAACTCCAGTTTGCACCATTTTTTCAAAATTTTCTTCTTCATATTTGAATTTTTCCTTTACATGTTTCTTTCTCTTTGCTTGGTTATTCTTTGTTTGGTACACATTGCTTTCTTTTTCCTTAGTTATTCTTTCTTTGGTATACATTTCTTTCTCCTTCCTTGGTTGTGTTAATTATTCTTCTAGTACAATTGATAATGATACGGGAATGGCTAAATCCATTGATTATTCTTTGTCTAGTACAATGTCAATGTTGAGATGATAATGATATGGGAATAGTTGAATCGACTCCTTATAAGAAGCCACGATGGTTCATGAACCCTTATATCTTCCCAGATGTTCACAAATCATGACATCTCTCTAATAACCGTTATATCTTCCCAGATGTTCACAAATCATGACATCTCTCTAATAATCGTTATATCTTCCCATATGTTCACAAACCATGACATCTCTTTATTAACAAATTTTATCCTTTCATTTATTATTAACTAGAAACTAATGATTGTACATATGCTTTATGATTATACTTTAACACTCTCCTTCAAGCATAGTTTCCTATTCACGAGCATTAGTTTCTCATTTACTTTGTCTTCTACAAAATTTGTGAGTAGCTAAATTAGAAATATGGATGATGAAGAAAACTTGTATGCTCATGCTGGACAACCTATGTTTAAAGATTAACATCATCCTATATTTCTTTTCTCCCCTCCACTCCTGAATTTGTCTTTATTTGTGAGATATTTTGCAATCATCGAGAATGTTAAAATGCTTATAATTCATGGTACTTACTAACTTTTGATTGTTGCAATTCTGTGCTTTCCAAGTAAGAAATTATTAGTGCACACTTCCAAGTAAGAATTTGATACAAGACATTTGTAAATTTATTGGTTGCTTCAAATTTTCACATCATTTTCACTCCATAATTGCAATTGCTCCATACTTCCAAGTTATTTCTTTTTATAATCTTTCCTATCTAAATCAATCCTTGCATGTTATTTCTTTTTGATAATCTCTCCTATATGCTTCAATACTATGTTAGATTTTTTATATGTTGAATTTTTGATGATCACTCCCATCTTCTTCTTCGATACTATATTAGATTTTTTAAATGTTAACATTTTGTTGTGTTCATAATATAGCTTCAATACTGATGAGCGGTGGAGCAATTCAACACTCAACCATACAAGTCACAAATGTTCATGCATGACCAAATCGTAATCCGTGGACAAAGCAATGTTAATATGCTAGCAATTAGTTTAATTTTGAGACCATTGTCTTCCCACGTGGAGATAGTAAAGTCTACGAGTATGGTTTAGCTCATGGCAAGGGATATGATATCTAATGTTGGTAGGCTATCATTACTCCTAGAAAACATAATGGAAATAGAAATGATTTCTAATTATAAGTAAAACAAATGAACATATCTATTCTAGCCTATGGCAATGAGCATTCATTCTTAATCTTTCGTACATACCTTGGGCTTTGCGTAACTACTACTGGGATACCAAGTGTATTGTTACTGGGTGTACCAAGCAATAACACTACTGGATTACCAAGAAATTACACATAAGTGCTTGAGATTAGTTGTATTCATTTTTCTTAATAACAACAGTAATAGTAAGTGCATGGGATAGTAAAACATTAAGTAGGAAAATAGTAAACATTATGCTAAGTCAAAACAATAAACTAGGAGAATGCTGTAATAGTGAGAAATAACTCAATCTTTATTTCCAATCACACTTGTGCCCAAGTACAAGATGTTTGAACAAATACGCCATGCACTAAGTCAGATTACATTGTGAACATTCACACTTCTGAAAGAGTTCTATTACTATGGAATGAAAACTTATGCAGATCTGTGTACCTAAGTGTTGTATTTAGAGGCTACATACATCCCATGATATTGGATCTATGATGACATAGCATGTGCTATGATATTGGATAAACAACATCATAGTTACAATATCATTGTGGACTAAAATTGACTTTATCAAATACTATGTTATATTTTTTATACATTAACATTTTGTTATGTTCGTAATACAATGTTGGTGCCTTAGCATCTTTTACAGCAATGCATTTTTCTAATATTAATACCAATCATAATCCATAACATTCCTTCTTAGAATTTTTTTAAGGTACCAATGTTCAACATTCGGAAATCAATGCATACTCACCACTTGCCCCCTTTCTTTGGAATAATCACTGAGGAACCGACCCATTCACTATCCATAATAGGATAGATGAATCCTACCTTTAATAATTTCTCCAACTCTTGCTTGAGTACTTCTTTTAATTTGGGATTAAACCTTCTTTGGGGTTGGTGTTGTGGTTTGATTATGGGATCAATATAAATCTAATGTCTACAGGTTCTCAGATCAATTCCCATGATCTCATCATAAGACCACATGAATGCCATGGGCCATTTGTTAATTACTTTTAGCAACTTCCTCTTCTATTCTTCTTTTAGGTTGGCATTGATTACTATCGACTTCTTATTGTTTAGGAAAGCATATTCACCACTTGCCCCATTTCTTTGGAATAATCACTAAGGAACCGACCCATTCACTATCCACAATAGAGTATATGAATCCTACCTTTAGCAATTTGTCCAACTCTTGCTTGAGTACTTCTTTTAATTTGGGATTAAGCCTTCTTTGGGGTTGGTGTTGTGGTTTGACTACGAGATCAATATATATCTGATGTGTATAGATTCTCGGATCAATTCCCATGATCTCATCATAAGACCACACAAATTCCATGGACCATTTGTTAATTACTTTTAGCAACTTCCTCTTTTGTTCTTCTTTTAGGTTGGCATTGATTATTATCGACTTCTTACTATTTAGGAAAGCATACTCTAATGCTATTGGTAGGGCCTTTAGTTCTAGTGGTTTTAGCTCCATAGTGTCTAGGATCTCCAATTTTCCCCAATCTATTTTTTCTTCTTGATTTATTCGTGGGTAGGAGTGCCTTTTTCTTAATTGCTCTAGCTTATTAGCCTCTTCAGTGTAGGCACTAAGAATTTGCTCTATTGGCTCCATGTACTTATTGGATTGAGTTTCTTCATTTGTGATCGTCCATTGGGTGCCTTCTTGTTATGTGGATGCAGAATATAAACATTTTTTCATACATAATTCTTCTATACATTTATTGCATGCCTTGGTATCTTTTTGTTTAATGGCCCATATCCTCTGCACACAATTGTATCTGTTATCACTGTATGTGATACATGGAACTCTACATCTATGTATGATGTCGACTTCATCTTCCTTGGATATCTCCAAGGACAAGTCACGAATCCCAAGCTTAGCATCAATAGTGCTAAGCTAGGCTCTTCCCATGATGATTGGGAATTCCCTATTATTTTAAACTACCTGAATTACCAGAAAATCCATAGGGTAATACCAACCACTGATGGTGGTCATCACATAATCCACCTGTCTTAGTGGAACTATGATTGACTAGTTTGCAAGCTCTAATTGGATGTTACTCTTCTTCAATAGTGGTAGATTCTAAGCTTGATACATGTCTTGTGAGCTCAAGTTCCCCCTGACCTAGAATCAAGTAAATCCTTGCATGACTTCTACCCTACTAGCTAAAGGTAAACTAAGGGACTTTCAGGATTTGTTTTCTTTTGTGGAAGGACTCTTGCATTTATCCAATGGATGATTGTTTAAGTAAGCTTGACAGTGGTTACATTGGTGTTTGATGAATAGGGAAGTTTATTATTCTTTGGAGGATTGAATAAGGATGGAATGAAAGTAGATGTAATCCCCTTTTGTCAAACCTTCTCAGGAATTGTTCCAAAGAATGATCATTTCTTGGATTTTGGTTCACACATGATCACATTCTCCTGCATGTTGACTATCCTTGTTGCACTTTTTTGTTGTAGTTGTGATGATAGTTCCCCCTAAATGATAGGAGGTGGAACTAGTGGAAAATGATTTAAATGTTGATTGGAAGAACCAACTATGGATGGATGCATGTATGAGTTTGAATCTATCATTGGTGGTGTTGGTTTGTTATACTTAGTGGGATAATTTTGTGGAGTTTGAATAGCAGCATTACCAAGAGAGATTGAATGTTGCAAATAGTATCCATATGGGTCTAGTTGTTGATATGGATATTGTTGGCATGGTGGTGGCATGGCCCAAGATTGGGGTTATTATCATTATTGATGGTACTGCTCTTGTGGCTATGGGTAGGTTCCACTAGGATAGCATGTTGGTTGGAAGGTTTTCTTGTAGTTACCTTGAGGATAAGATAACTCTTTGGGCATTTGTTTCTTGAAAAATCTAGGATTACATGCATATGCCCCCATCTTGTGTAAGTGTGCCATTATTGGATAACATCCTTTAGGATGTTCATATTAGCATATGACACATCCTTCCTCATCTTCAAAGCTTGTGTTTGAACACTTAGCCACTAAAGCTACTTTGCCATTTTGTCCAAATTTTTTCTTCTTTTTCTTGTCCTTGCCTTTGCCAAAGACTTGCTCTATTTTTTCTTCCACAATCTTTAATGCTATTGCAAATGTTTCATCAACTGAGTTCCACATTTTCTGTACCTTTGTTGCAATATTAGTTACAAATTTTTGAATTGGTAGAGTCTTCTTCTAAATTGCTTGATCCAAGATTTCTTCCTCCTAGGTATCACAAACTCTTACATTTCTTGTCTTAATAGATGGTTCTCTATTATATTCTTCCATTGATTCTCTCTTTCTTAACTCACCTTCCTCTTCCATTTGATCAAGTAGTATCTATATACAATGGGTAGACATCTCTGATAATCATTCTTGGGCATAAACCCCAAGGGGCTCTTTGGTCTTATTCCATAACCCATATGCAATGTGACTTACTTATTCCTATTGTAAGAATCCATGGCTTGAGTATCTATGTAGTAGTGAATAATACTTGTCCATTACTGCATCAAGGGATTCATGGACCCCTTGCTTCCATCCTTGGATTTGTTTTCACAAATTAAACACTTGTGAATAAGTTTGATATTTATCATTGAAGAGCTTTAACATGGTACTCCATCTTCTGATTGATTTTGGTTCAAGTGATTTATACTAGTTCTCAGCTCCTTTCACAAATGTTCATGGGAACAACTTCAATTTCTGCCAGTTGCTTTGAATATTTTGGAAGGTGTAGGCATCATGGAATGCTTGAAGGTGGTGTTTAGGATTAGCATTATAACCACCCTCAAATTTTGGCATGTTATTCATATCTAGCCATTTGATATGGCTATCCATGACATGCCTGGTTAGAATATAAACAACTTCCCAAATGTTGATCATGCTGCGAGTAGCCAATAGGGGTTCATCATCATATTAAGGTTTGTTGGCTTTGTTGTAGTGATATTCCCTTTGGTGCTCTTGTTGTTCTTGGTCTTCTCTCCTATCCCTACATCTTCTTCATTCATAATCTTCATCTTCCTCATCCAAATGCCTTGGGCAATAGTCATGGTGATCATGATTCCTTCTCTCTTTCCTATCATGGTCTTGGTGCCTTAGCCTCCTCCTATCAGAGTGCATTAACAATCATGAAGATGAGAATGAGGTAGTAGGAGAACGATGTTGACTTATCCTCCTTTCATGACTCTAGTATTCTTCTCTATAGGATCCAATAGAAACTCTTGGCCTTGAGTCCTGCTTATACTTTGAGTTAGTTGCCTCTTTCTTAGATGTCTTTGCTAGGGTGGAATGCAGTTGAACTTTGACAAGTTCCTCCAATCGGATGATAGGTATTTGTGAATGGACTTCATGGTTTTGGTGGAGTTTCTCAGTGATGAATGCATCACCATCAAGCTCATCTATGATAATAGGAGAGTTGACTTTCTTCCATTTATTATGGCCATGTGTAATTTCCATGGAAGCATCTCTCTTTACTTGCTCCTTAGTGGACTGATAGGGCCATGTCATGTGTTTGGTCACATGATACCTGTTAAGTGCCTTACTTAGATTCATGCCCCTTAGAGCTATTTGAAGCATGATGGGTTTTGAGCACTCTAGAGGTAGAACAATGTATTTTTGAAGATCTCTCCACCTTAGTTGCCCATCTTGATGAAAGAGGAAAGTAAAATCAAGATCATAAGGATTGTGATGAGCATATGAAATCCTTGCTTGCATTGTGTACTTCATTCTTCTTTATCATTGATTCTATCATTGCCCCTTCTTGTTTCTTGTGCGAGTGATGATGTATCTTTATTTGAAGCCATGTTGTGGTTTAATATGTTTGGTTAAGTGTGGTTATTTTAGAGTTATTAGAAGATTATGAATTTTAACTTTGTTTTTTTTTATACAACAAACTTTATGAAATTAATTACTCAGCATACATTGACTTGTTCCTAGCAACGATGCCCATGATGAGCGGTGGAGTAATCCAACATCCAACCATACAAGTCCTAAGCATTCATGTGTGACTAGATCATAATCCATGGACAAGGCAATGTTAATATGCTAACAATTGGTTTAAGTTTGAGACCGTTGTCTTCCCACGTGGAGCTAGTGAAGTCTATGGGTATGGTTTAGCTCATAGTGAGGTATATGATATTTGATGTTGGTAGGCTATTGTTACTCCTAGAAAACATAAAGGAAATGGAAATGATTTCTAATCATAAGTAAAACAAGTAAATAGTTTTATTTTGGCCTATGACAATGAGCATTTATTCCTGATCTTCTGTACACACCTTGGGATTTGCATAACTACTACTGGGATACCAAGTGTATCGTTACTTGGCATACCAAGTGATAGCACTACTGGGTTACCAAGAAATTACACTTAAGTGCTCGAGATTATTTATACTCATTTTGCTTAATAACAATAGTAATAGTCAAGTGAATGGGATAGTAAAACATTAACTAGGAAAATAGTAAACATTATGCTAAGTCAAAAAATTAAACTAGGAGAATGTTGCAATAGTGAGAAATAGCTCAATCTTTATTTTTAGTTACACTTGTGCTTAAGTACAAGATGTTTGAACAAAGACACCATGCACTAAGTCACACTACACTGTAGGCATTCATACTTCTAAATGCTAGATTATGAAAACAAACTAAAAGAGTTCTGCTACCATGGAATGAAAACTTATGTAGATTCACATGCCTAATTATTGTATTTATAGGTTGCACACATCCTACGATGTTGGATCTATGATAATGTAGTATGTGCTACGATATCGGATAAATGACATCGTAGATATGATATTGTGGTTACAATATCTTTGTGGACTAAAATTGACTTTATCAAATACTATGTTATATTTTTTATACATTAACATTTCGTTGTGTTCATAATACAATGTTGGTGCCTCAACATCTTTTACAATAATGCACTTTTTTTATATTAATACCAATCATAATCCATAACATTCCTTAGAAATTTTTTTGTATGTGTTTTGGTACTACTTTATTTGTAAATTATACTATGATTTTTTCTTAGTATTTTGGTACTGCTTTATTTTATAGTATGTTATGCATATTTTTATTGTTATTATTGTTCATAACTTATATTATATTACATATTATATGTGGACTTATTATAGTCTAACACTTTTGATGAGTGGCGAGATACCCCTATGTCCATCCATACGAATCATTAAGGCGTTACATGCGATCTGGTCGAATTTCATGGACCTATAGTTATCTAATGCACTAGCTCTTCTAGGAAATGAAATGGGCATTGAGAATGTTTGTTGTCTTCCCAACTACACTTGTGAGGTTCAAGGGTATGATTTAAGTGTAATTGAGGTATATGATTTTTCTTATTTTATATTTTATAGATTTGATTACCTACAACAAGAATAAAGAGTAGAGTAATCTAAAATCTAATTTGTTATTGCCTATCTAGCCTAACACAAGTAACTACTCCACTTTCCTGGACACATCCTAAACACATATAGAACTATTGGACTACAAAATGTTAAGTGTTGCTGGGTTACCAAGTACTATATGAACACTCAAAGTGGTCGTGCTTGTATTCATTAATTGCTAGAAATAAATTGCTTAATTCTAATGCATTTAAGTAGAAAGCATGAAAGTAAAGTGCATTAAAAGAAATAGTAATCTATTCTCAGTGCTGCAAGGATTGTCAAAAGAGTTTGTTTTATTCTCATCACACTGCTGTGCTTAAGTACATTAGTGTTTGAACAAAGAATCGTACACACTTAGACTCCTTTTGCAGGTACTCAGAAAATATTCTAACTTTGAGGAAAATAAATGGTAAGAGCTTCGCTACTCTAACTAAAAACTAACTTGAAACTATCAAAAACTGGAGCCCAGGCATTATATTTATAGGCCAGGATATATACCTCGACATTGCGTACCCAACATCGTGGCCACTAGAAAACAATGATTCATCATACCTCCATGACTGAATGGAAACTCGTCCTTAAGTGAAGAGGAGGAGGAACAAGTTCTTTACAACATAATATATTGGGTAGGTACTGGATTATTGACTAACATATAAACTGACTTAGATGGAACAATAGACTTTGAGTGCCCAAGTGTACGGAATACAATTTTTACAAAATGGGGTGTTCATGATAAGAGAAGTGATTACCCTTGGATAACATTGACATCTAACACCTCTTGGTAGTAGAATGATGAGAAATAAGAGTTATTATGATCATGAATGGTTCTCATTGTGTGGTACTACTACATCATCCTTGGTGAAGATAGTCCCACTTCCAATCCATGCTTCCCACTACAATCACAACAGAATCATTAATTAGTATGCCATGTGTAACACATAATTGTTAAATGTCTTATCTCATCAGTGGTTACACTTGGCTAGGTTGTGATTGTGGTTGATTGGTTCTTTGAGTAGTGTTAGTGGAAGGCTAACAAATAGGGTAAAATAGATAAGCGGTCCATTAAATTTGAAAAAGTTTAACACAAGGAAATATTTGAAGAGGGTGTAAGAATTCAAAATAATAAAAAGGAAAGTTCACTGAAAAATTTTGTGAAGATGTGCACAATTGGATGTCATTGATGGGATAAACAAAACATAATTTGATTGTAAGAGTGTCTAAGGGTAAAGAACTTAACTAACTCAACCAAAAGATATGCATGTGGGTCCTCCCCAAAGTAGGCACAGGCCTTTTATGCCCTCGCATAACTTTAAATAATAGAGTCCATGGGCTTTGTGGATGATTAATGGTTACATAAGGTTAAGTACAAAAACCCAAAAGAAACTAACTAAGAATTTCAACATATCAAACTAGGACATCAAACCAAAACATGAAATCGGTAGTGAGATGAGACATGGAAAGCATAGATGGATGAGAAAGAGTATAATGGAGTTCCTAAGTACGATCACATAAAGTCCCTTATGGATTTTGTGGTTAAATGACTTGATAGGATCCATCCTTAGTCCAAACCAAAACCAACCATATTCAGTGACTTCACATTGACATTCTAAAACTAGTTCACTCCCTAAGACACAAGAGTGCTCCCACAGAACAACCACCATTCCTTATTAGAGAAGAAGTAGGAAGTGAGGAAGGGCCTTAGTTAGAGGAGACTAGTCCCATAACTAGTGCTTGTAGCCTATTTATTCTATCTAAGGGGTCTGCTTTGAATTTTCATCACTTTTTTGTGTTGTGTTTTTTTGTTTTATTTTTTGAAATGGGAACCAGACTATGCAAAGACACATGCATTTATTTTGTCCAAGGGGTGTACTTTGAATCCTCATTTTTTTTCTAATGAGAACCACACCATGCAAGGATGCATGCATTTATTTTGTCTAAGGGGTATGCTTTGAATTCTCATCATTTTTTTGATGATAACCACACCATGCAAGGACTTATTCAACTTCCTTTTATTAGTTGGCACAAAATGGTAAGAAGTCCATGAAAACACACATGCACCCAAGAAAACAAAAAAGCACAAAGAATACCACATCCCCTTGAAGCCACACCCTATTCAAACCTTTGAATCCTTCCTAATTCTAAAAACTACCAAAGTCACAAATTTATTAAATCTTTATTAATGAAAAAGGGATTGCACGTTTCCAAAACAAGGAAAACCATAGAGTTTGTGGATGGGTGTATGTTGTGGATTCATTACCTATTGTATGAAAAAGAAACCAGGTCCTAATTATCTGTAAGAATATTTAAAGCCAAAAATCAGATACCAATAATCAAATAACAAAAATAATACATACCACCATCAAGTAACACATTACCAATGTACCCGACACTTATTAACAACAAGTTAGAAAATCACATCAAATAAAAGAAATGTAAAAGAAAGTGTAATATATTCAAGAAATATCAAATGTACTAATGATGGTGTAATACAAAAATTAAAAGAATATTAATAACATGAAAATAAAAATATGTAAAATAAATAATGTGTAAAACAAAAAGTTGTAAAGTAAAAAATGTGTAAAACAAAAAATTGGAAAATTGAGGAGCCGCTTATATGGTTAGCATGGTTGGCCATCTTCCCCACAACTAAGTTAAAAGGAGGAGATTTGAAATATGGAGCATGGTTGTCCATCCGATGAGGCTTTTGTTATATTGGCTAGCTTATGCTCATGGAAAGGTTTAATTTGTTGGATGTTGACTAGCTATTTCGTGTTTGGGCTCTTAGGCTTGCAGATTATCATGGCCTTAGAAGGAAAAGTTTCATAAATGATGTAAGGCCCTTCCCATAGTGTTTGGAACTTAGTTTGTTGAGGTACGTGTGTGAGGTTCCAGTAGAGAACCTTATCTCTTGGTTGAAATTTGACTTTTCTAATTTTCAAGTCATGACGCTTTTTGTTATTGGCCTTGTACAACTCGTTAGATGATAGAGCTACCAATCAATTTTTATCTAGTAGGTTGAGATTCATTAGTCTTTTTTTTGGGCTAGACTCAAGTCAAGGTCACAAGTTGTTGAAAGTGTACAAAGCTTAGATTGAATAGGAAGTGTTGGTAATTTCACAAGCTCATAGGGAGAATAGCCTATAGGAAGTTTCCATGTTGAGCGGTAGGCCCAAAGGGCATTGTTGAGTCTTGTGCTGCAGTCCTTCCTATACTTGCTAATAATTCTGGTTAGTATCATTGTGATTTCTCTATTGGTAACCTCAGCTTGACCCTTAACTTGGGGATGGTAAGGTGTTGTGAGTTTATGTTCAATCCCCAAGTGTTGCATGAGTTTTCAAAAAGTAGTGCTTGTAAAATGAGTTTCATTATTAGAAATTAATGCACATGGCACACCAAACCTATTTACAACATTTTGTTATACAAACCAAGTAGTAGTAGAGGATGTACAATCGATGATGGCTACTGCTTCTTCCCATTTCGTACAGTAGTCAATAGCAACTATGATGTATGCCTTTCCATTTAACATGGGTATGATGGGACCCATGAAATCAATGCCCCCAATATCGAAGGATTTTAGTGGGTGAATCCATTTTTGAGGTCCCTCCATTTGAGTAGTCATTCCACCATCTCGTTGGCATGGTTCACAAGAGTGGATGTAATGGTGAGCATCCCTGAAGAGTGTTGGTCAATAGTACTATGCCATCAAGATTTTAATGGCCATGCATCTCCTAGCATAATGTCCTCCACAAGGACCTTCATGAGCATCTTTGAGAATGTGTAGTTGATTAGCATCAGGGACACACCAACGAACTAGGCCATCGATGCACACTTTGTAGAGGTGTCCATTAATTTTCATGAAGTGATTTACTTGGTGAAGAAATTGCTATTTCTTCCAGTGGTCCAGCCCTTGTGGCATCTCCTGAGTGAGAAGATAGGTGAGAATGCCATCATACCATCTTGGCTCATTAAGCATTTGTTTAGTTATAGTGCTAGGAAAGAGGAGTTCATCAGGAAACATGTTAAAGAGTGGGCTTTCTTCCTCTTTGTCATCCCATCGTAACCGAGACAAGTGATCAGCAACCACATTCTTAGTGCCCTTTCGATCTACCATCATAAGGTCAAATTCTTGCAAGATCACCAGCCACCATATGACACAGGGGCTCATCGTTGGCTTATTCATTAGGAAGAAAATGGCATTGTGGTGTGTGTGCACAAACACCTTGTATCCAAGCATGTAATGCCTAATCTTCTCTAGATCAAACACCATCACCATTAATTCTTTCTCTATGGTGGTGTAGTTCAGTTGTACACCCACAATGCTTTGGCTCATAGTGGATGTAATATGGATGTTTTTTTTTCATCTAAGTATGTAAGCACAACTCCCAAGGCATCATTTGATGCATCCATCATAATATGAAATGGCCTAGACCAATTAGGTGCTTGTAGGATTGGAGTTTCTACAAGCTTCTCTTTCAGTTGCTGGAATTCTTTCTCACAATTTGTGGTTTAGAAAAAGGGAGCATCTTTCTTTTTTAGCTCCACCAATGATTTTGCAATCTTAGAGAAATTGTCTATGAATCACTAGTAGTAGCCAATATATCCAAGGAATGAACAAACATCTTTAAATATTTCTGGCTAGCGGGTTATTCCTTGGATGATCCTTATTTTTTAGGGTCCACCTCAATTTCTGCTTGCAATATTTTGTGCCCTAATACAATGCCCTCTTGGACCATTAAGTGACTTTTCTACCAATTGAGCCACAATTTGGTTTCAACACATCATTTTAGAACTTGCACAAGGTGGTTCAGGGCTTGCTTAAATGTAGCTCCATTAGGTGGAGAAGTCATCCATGAAGACTTCCACATCACTATAGATCTGTTGTTGAAAAATGCTTAGGACTAGGCATTGGAATGTGGCAGGAGCATTGCATAGACAAAATGACATCTTGCGATATGAAAAAGTTCCCCAAGGACTTGTGAATGTTATCTTTGCTTGGTCTTCTGGTGCAATTTGAATTTGGTTATAGCCACTATAACCATCTAAAAAGCTATAGTAGCAATGCCCAAATATTGTGTTGAGCACATGATCAACAAATGACAATGGAAAATGGTCCTTGAATGTTGCCATATTCAGTAGCTAAAAATTGATGCAGACTTGCCACTTGCCATCTTTCTTTTGCACAATTACAAGTGAGCTAACCCACTAATGAACCCTACCTTGAGGGGTTGCTCAATTTTCTCCTTGACAATCTACTTCAGTTTGGGCTCAATCACCTCTATGGCTATCATTTTGGGTTCATGACCAGGTTAGTGTAGATGCGATGTTGGCATATCCTAGGTTCAATCCTTGTGAGTTCAGGATACAACCAAGCAAAAGTTGCTGACCATCTTTCAACTACCTTCAACAATGTCTTTTTCTATTTTGGAGCAAGTTTTGCATTGATTATAACCAGCTTTCCATTTTTCAAGAACACATATTCCATTCAAGCCAGTAGCATTTTCAGTTCAAGGGGCTCTTGTTTAAACTTTTCAGGAATTTCCAACTCTTCCTAGTGAGTATCATCGTTTGTATCATCAGAGAGTTAGTGATGAACTTGCTTGAGTTCATCCATGCTCGTCACATATGCACATGTTAGGCTCTTAGTCGGTTCCATGTAAAGTGTGCTACTTTTTGAATCAGCAGTTAGCCACTGGGTGCCCTCCTATTTTGTGGCTGCTTCTGGCATACATTGTTTGCATGCAAAGATAGATGCTTGCTTTACAGCCTAGAGTTTTTACACATAATTGCACTTGGTATTGTTATACGTGATGCATGGAACTCTCTTCTTTTTGATCTTTCCAAATGCGTTTTCTTTAAAAATCTCCAAGGAAAGATCTCTAATGCTCATTCTTGCATCAATAGTGCTCAGCCATGCCCTTCCCATGATGATTAGGAAGTCACCTTTATAGTTCTCTACTTTGATTATTAGGAAATTGATAGGATTATATCACCCATAGACAATGGTCATGTTGGTGTCTACTAGTCCTAATGAAACAATGATGGACTAGTCTACTAATTCCAATTAGATGTTGCTCTTCTTGAGAGGAGGCAGGTTCTAGGTAGTGTACATCTCATGAGAAACTAAATTAACATCAAAACTTGAATTGAGAAGAGCCTTGCATGGTTCATTTCTAGAAACTTGCAAGTAAATTAGAGGGCTTCCAAGATCAGCTAGTTTTATGGGAAGGTTTCCTACATAGATCCAATTAGACATAGTATGAGTGAGCATTATAGTATGGATCTTGGGCAAATTTTGGCTTGAAGGAATTTGATACAGAGGAGGGAGAAGCAGGAGCAAGGTTGTCAACCATGTGTGTATGAGAGGGCTTAGGTGGACTACAAGATCTAAAGAAAGGTTTTTTCTTTGATTAGGCATTCAACCCCTCCAATTGATGATTCGATTGTAGATTAACAACCCTTGTAAGATTGCATTATTGCGGTTGAGCTGGTAGTTCATCCTACAGAAGTGGAGCAGGTGGTAGCTATGTGGGTGGAGGAGGAGTTTTTGCAAGGATAGGATGAGGATAAGGGTAAGAGGTGGTATCCCTTATTTCATGTGGAAAATGAGCTCGATACTAATTAGAAGGATGGTAGTGACACTGGAAAGTAGAGATGTGACTGGAAGAGTCACGTGGAGACATGGGTTGTTGAACATAGTAACCATATGGATCAAGCTACTGTAAGGGTATTGCTGACTTGGCAGTGCCAGTGTCCATGATTGTGGTTGCTACCACTATTGATACTATTCATATGGTTGCGGTGGAGCTCCACTTGGATAATACTTTTGTTGCTAGTGGAATTGCCTGAGATTACCTTGAGAATAAGGTAAGCTTTTGGATGTTTGCCTTTATGTAAGTTGTGGATGTAAGGCATACACCCCAAATTCCTGTAAATGTGACACAACAGGGCAACATACCTTAATATGTTCATACTAACAAATGTCACACCCATGATCATCATCTAATTCATTGTTTGTAACTTCTTTGATTATAGAAATCTTGCCCTTACCTTTGTGATATGCACGTTTAGCTTCCTTGCGCCTTCTACACTCATGATCACTACCCTGTTCTTTAGACTCTTCAACAATTTTAAGAATAGCTTGGAATCTATTTTTCATTGAGTCCCATAACTAATCAACTTTTGCTATAAGTTTAGATTGAAATTTTTTAAGTGACAAGGTTTTCTTATTCATCCCCCCATCAAATATGGACTCATCCTCACTATCATAGAATCGAACCTTCCTCTTGTGAATGGAAGGATCACAATTCTTCACTATCTCTTTTTCTTAGTTCACCCTCCTCTTTGGCAACCTACTCCATTAATCTTTGTATTTAATGGGCAGTTAGTTTTGATAGTCACCCCTAGGCATAGACACCAAGGGTTCCCCTCATTTTTGACCCAAGCCCATCTACTATGTGGTGAAGTTAATCCAATTGAGAATAACCATGGCTCTAACATTTGTGCATTAAGGTGTAGTATCGACCAATGGTAGCATCCAAGGGTTCGTGTCTTCCTTGTTTCCACCCTTGAATTTGCTTCCTTAAGTTGAACACTCTGGAGTACATTTGATATTTATCATTGAACAACTCAAGCATGGTACTCCATTGCTTGATAAATTCTGACTCTAAGGACTAGAACTAGTTTTCTACTTCTTTGATAAGTGTCATGGGGAACAACTTTAGTTTCTACCACTTGTTCTCTATGTTTTGCAAGGCACATGCATCTTGGAAAGCTTGAAGATGATGATTTTATGGATTAGAGTTATATCCTCCTTCAAATCGAGGAATATTGTTCATGTTTAACCATTTGATTCGATTATCCTTCACATGCCTAGTTGGAATTCTCACTACCTTTGCAATGTTAAGCATATTTCAAGTAACAAGTAGAGGCTCATCAAGGCCTTGATCATGGTGCCTATGATGCCCTCTACTACCCCTTCATTCATGATGATGTGCCTCTCTTGAACATTTGTGCCCTTGATCTTGCCTTTCCCAATGGTCTTCTTGATAGTTTTGGTCCCATTAGTCATTTCATTCATTTCAATCACCTCCATCATGATCTCACCTTCTACAGTCACAGTCAGAGCTAGAGGAAGAAGAAAATGACAAAGGGAAGAGGAAGAAGAACCAGCACCATCACGACACCTACTTCCACCTCTTTGGGGATTGTGACCATGATCACGATCTTGGTTCTTGTCCACATCCCTATCTTGACTTGCCCCTCTAGATCCTTCTTTATCATTGGATCCCTTGTTACCAAAACCAAGATTGTGAATTACGGAGTGCAAGTTCCGGTTTTGACCTCCATCATTGAAGTTAAAGAGAGGAGTTTCATTGAATGGTGATGAGTGGTGAGGTACCCCTATACTCAACCATACGAATATGAGCGTTTCACAAATGATCCGGTCAAACTCTGTAGACAGGCTAGTTGTGATATCTAGACAGTTAGTCTTAGATTGCCATTTGCTGTCTTCCCATCTGAACTAGTGTTAACTTTGTCACATATGGTTTAGTCCAAAGTGAGGTGTATGATGTATTCCTATATTAATGCTACTTTTGGAGACAATGGGAAATAATATGAACTAAGCTAGGAGAGAGAGGGTGAAAGAGAATCTAACTAGCCTAAGTGTGATGAGCATCCGTTCCTTAACCATCCGTACACATCTTGGACCTCGTGCATGACTACCACTAGGATTACCAAACATATGGCCTAGGTACACTACTAGATTACCAAGTAGTCACACTTGAATGCTCGTGATTAAGTTGTACTCATTCCACGTTTAATAGGAGTTTAGGGTGGTAGAGAGATATTAACTAAGAAAGAAGTAAATAACAATAAAAATATAATAAATAATTAAGCTAAGTGGATGCTGCAATGATGAAGTAATCTCGATCTTTATTGCTAGTCATGTGCATGTCCAAGTACGTCACACTCGAATAAGGATGCCATACAATTACAATCATCACACTGTGGGCATGCACTAGGAGAAAAGGGTTGAGAGGAAAACTAACAAAGAATCTCTACAAGACTACTTAACTTAACTTCTTGGATAGATTAGGCTTGGGCCCTGACCTCTCCACCTTTTTCTTGGATAGATTATGTAGTAGCAGGAGTTCCATGATGGATGCTGAGTGATTGTGCCTCCTGCTCTGCATGAAGCCCTTGGCCTCTGCCTCCTTCTAGTCATTCGGTTGCACCTTGAGAAGGTCCTCCTTATTTTCCTCTTTTAGGGGTCATCTATAATCACATAAAGATCAATTGTTAGTAAGATTATTGAAAAAAGTTCAATGATTTCATACCTTACTCATTACCTTTAATAAATGTTGAATTCTTTGCTTAGTGTGATTTTAGAGTTAGAAATTTTTTTTCAAGGAAGTTGCCCTAAAAGTTTAATGTCGAACTTGGTTTGTTTAGGTGACACATAAAAGGACCTGGTTTTGAGGAATGTTTGATAAAATGATGGCAAAGGAAAGAATAGATTTGACAATGAAGTACTCAGAGGGTATAAGATGATGTGGTGGTATGCAACAAGTACAAATTGCAAAAGTCACGTAAGTGGATCCTCCCCAAAGCAGGTTCCAACCTATAATGCCCTTGCATAACCACACCTTAAAATGTCTGTAGGCACTAGAAGGGTTAAATGTAATCCATACCAGTTTCACAAAAGACATACATGTAGATACCATCGGAATGAGGTAAGAATTCTATGCTATACGAGACACGAGCTATAATTACATGAACAACGAGATGAGACGGACTGCAGAAGGGATTGTAGAGATTGGGACATGAGGTAATTGACCTGGGGCACAGTGAATTCTGTGTGTAAGGCATGATTAATGTGTCATTAACCTGTTGTTCCAAGATCAGGACCAAGTCCATTTCTCTGATCAGTGACATCGCATTATTTCATCCCATGATGAGAAACTATGAGAGTACCAGGACAACAAGGAATACGATCACTTGGCATTTTGTTCAAGGGAGGAGTGATTTTTGCTTTGTGGCACTTCCTTTGTTTTGTTTTTGTTTTTTTTCTCTTTTTTTTTCGATTGCTAAATCCAGAGAAGCCGCCAACCTTCAGGCATGGGTGCATGTCTTTCCAGTGGGACCCCCTAGAACAACATTGCATTTTTAAGTGCCTTTTGATTACTCTTACTCCCATTTTACGTAGATCTACAAGGATCTTAGTACAACCACATTGCGTGATAACTCTCACAGATGTCAGCAAAGAGAATCCGCAAGTCCCCTTAATGTCACATCCTAATCATTCCCTCTTGGTCCATCCTTCTTCATTCTAGGTACAATGAACATGGAATTAATTTTAAGTTTTAAGAATGTCAAGAATATCACTGTACCCTCGAACAGAACCTCTTATTTGTAGAATGGATGAGTGGGTGTAATGGGCTCACTGTCGAAATAATTGATCATTGAGACTCAATAACATAGAACACAACTCAACCAATGAGCCACATGAGTGTGTTATTCATAGATGAGATTACTTGTAAAAAGATAAAAAGATAAAAAGACAAAAGGACAAAAAGATAAAACAAGAAATTAAAAGATGAAAAACTGGAAAATAAAAATTGTGAAATTAAAGAAAATGAAAAATATTTATTAATCTTGATTATTATTAAAATGGGGGATATCCCCCATAACTAAACGGTTGAGAATGGAAAGGATTAATAAATGAAAGATGAGGATCCTTGCATGTTGGAAACATTAAAACTTGGTCATACTTACCCCATTGGGGTTCACACACTTGATTGTAGTAAGCGTAGTGGGGCAATTTATAAGATGTGGTTCCCTGGTAAAGAGTTGACCCACTATGATACTTGGGACTGTAAGATGGTATGAAAGGATCAGGATGTCGCTCTCCATGGCTGTATTCATTGGGCCATAGGGTTGTTGAAGTGTTAATTGGTGGCCCTAATGAAGTAACACGAGGCGTTGGGTTCGAAGAGAAGGATGCACCACAATGTTGGACTTGTGCTAAGTTGGAGAATGTAGTGGCCTCAAAACTGTGTTGTCCCTTCCTATGGTCATGTCTAAATAAGGGACACCTTCGATGTTGATGAGGTCTCTCACTGCTATTGGCAATGGTAGCACAAGTAATGTTCATGGGTTGTTGCTGTGGTGTAGACACTTCATGAATAGTTGGTGGCGATGTAGAAGGAGGGAAAGGATGAGAATGTTGAAATTTAGGAGAAGTGTAAGGTACACAAAGCAATGGTTGTGTTGAGAACATGGGCTGATAGTATTGAGGAGAATGATAATGCAGTGAGATAGAGTATGTTGACCCATTTGGGGAAACAGGATGTTGAACTAGATAAGCATTTAGATTCGGATGGTACAAAGGATGTCTCCAATTTAGGGGTGGCTTCCCCCACGACTAGGATTGTTGCCACTGTGACTGAACACAATATCTCTGTACGAACTCTGGGTGTAACGTGCTTCCCTAATGCTCATATAAATGAAACAAGATTGGGAATTGGCCCTTGGGGTGATCTTACAAGAAGATGTTGCATTCATACGTATGATCGGTAGTTGAGCTCTTATTTTCCTCATCCCTTCTTTCCGAATGTCTAATGATATTTTGTCCTACTTCTTGATTTGTCAAAACTTTATCTCCAATAATATTGATATATTCTCCACACTTTTTATGCGTCCATTCCAGCATCTTATTGATCTTTACCTCGAATTCATCTAATGATTATTGTATTGGAAAAGATGGTTCTTCCTCCTTGAGAATGGTTGATTTCTCCTTTTCATGATTATGGATCTCTATTAAGTTGAGACTTTGGTCCCGTTGATGTTTTTCAACACTCTCCCATCTAACCATTTCTCCTTCTTCTTTTGCTACCCGCTTAATAAGCTCTTGGAATTGATGGGTCCATAGTTCATACAATTGACCTTGGGCATACATTCCTAGGGTCTCTCTTGTTTCATCTTGAAGCCCATCAATGATATGGTACATTAGCCTTTCTTCATAGAACTCATGGCCTAGACAGTTGTTTAACAGTGCATAATATCTTTCTAAGGCCATGTCCAAGGGTTCATGTTGTGCTTGTTTCCACTCCTAGATTTGTTTCCTCAAGGCTGACACTCTTGCATAGGTTTGATATCTTTTGTTAAAGAGTTCTACCATTGTTGGCCAATGTTGTATTGAATTTGGTTTTAACGATCTATACCATACTTTTGCTTGGCCAACGAGCGTCATAGGAAAGAGCTTGATTTTTTGCCAATCGTTATCAATGTTGTTCCATGCACAGGCATCATAGAAGGCTTGTAAATGTTGTTGCGAATCTAAGTCATAGCTTCCTAAGAAATTGAAAAAGTTGTTTAAATTAAGCTTGGGTAGGCGGCTCTCTTTATGATGCCTACAGGAGATTCGAACAGCTTCTTGTATTTGCGTTAGCCTTGTGGTGGCCAGTAGGGGTTCATCGTGATCGAGTAAGTTATGATTTCGTGCATTGGGAGGATGTTGCCTTCATTTATGTTTATAAGAAATCCCCACCTCAAATTGTGTACTCCAATCTTCATTGTCATATAATTCGTTGGTTCTCCAATGAACTACCTCATTAGATGTGGCATTATCGTAGTCTTGTAGGAGAGGCATGATTGTCAAATTGTGTGTGAATTTGTATGTGAATTTTTGTAATTATTTCTCCCTAAAATATATATAATTAATTCCTATATAGAGACCTTGTATGATATAACTAATCTAGATAACTAGCATCGTCCCCAGCAACGACGCCAATGATGAGTGGTGAGGTACCCCTACACTCAACCATACGAATACGAGCGTTTCACACACGATCCGGTTAAACTCTGTAGACGGGCTAGTTGTGATATCTAGATAGTTAGTCGTAGATTGCTATTCGCTGTCTTCCTATTTGGACTAGTGTTAACTTTGTCACGTATGGTTTAGTCCAGAGTGAGGTGTATGATGTGTTCCTATATTAATGCTACTCTTGGAGACAATGGCAAATAATATGAACTAAGCTAGGAGAGAGAGGATGAGAGAGAATCTAATTAGCCTAAGTGCGATGAGCATCCATTCCTTAACCATCCATACACATCTTGGACCTCGTGCACGACTACCACTGGGATTACCAAACGTATGGCCTAGGTATGCTACTAGGTTACCAAGTAGTCACACTTGAATGCTCGTAATTAAGTTGTACTCCTTCCACGTTTAACAAGAGTTTAGGGTAGAGATATATTAACTAAGAAAGCAGTAAATAACAATAACAATTAAATAAATAATTAAGCTAAGTGGATTCTGCAATGATGAAGTAATCTTGATCTTTATTGTCGGTCATATGCGTGTCCAAGTACGTCACACTTGAATAAAGATGCTATACAATTACAATCATGACACTGTGGGCATGCACTGGGAGAAAAGGGTTGAGAGGAAAACTAACAAAGAATCTCTACAAAACTACTTAACTTAACTTCTAAAACTCAAAAAGACCCCTACTAAATCTACCTACTTCTTATTTATAGATAAGGAAGCAGGCTGCGATATCGGGGGTCCGATAACAGGGGTATGATATTGGGACCTATTAGACTTGGTATCTTGTATCAGGGTTTTGATAACAGGGGTCTGATAATAGGACCTGACAGACCATGACTCATCAAATGGAAAACCCCCAGAGAAGGGTCCCCCACTAGCTTATTGGTACAACAGGAATGGAGAATTGTTAAGTTCTTTTCCCTTTGAAAATTCATAGTGTTGTTCTAGTCACCGATCTTGCAAATATTGTGCTTTAGTGGGATGATAATTCTTGGCATTAGTATCTTCCATAATATACTCCCCATGGCAGTCTTAAAGATCACATTATGTAAGCATCTAGTAGAGCATTGTAGGAACAACTTGATCAAGCGGTAACACAATGTTGCCTTCCATGTCATGTCATTGTAGCTATTCATCCTCATGTAGGATGGAGGTGAAGTTTGGTACATAATCATTAGGATGAGTATATACAATTCGATATTATTGAGGCATTGGCTGATAAGATTTATCAAACTTGGGTAGAGAATTGCTCTTGTGAGAAGAAGACATTTTCAGTTAGAGAAATAAAAATCATAGTGTNGATAATAGATTAATCTAAAATCTAATTTTTTATTGCCTATCTAGCCTAACACAAGTAACTGCCCCACTTTCTTGGACACATCCTAAACACATATAGCATTGCTGGGCTACCAAATGTTAAGCATTGCTGGGTTATCAAGTACTATATGAATGCTCAAAGTGGTTGTGCTTATGTTCATTAACTACTGTAAATAAATTACTTAATTCAAATGCATTTAAGTAGAAAGCATGAAAGTAAAGTGCATTAAAATAAATAGTAATCGATTCTTAGTGCTGCAAGGATTGTCAAAAGAGTTTGTTTTATTCTTGTCACCAATGATGAGCAGTAAGGTACCCCTACGCCCAACCATATGAATCACTAAGGTGTTATGCGTAATTCGATTGAATTTCATGGACCTATAGTTATATAATGCACTACCTCTTCTAGGAAGTGAAATGGGCATTGAGAGCGTTTTTTTTCTTCCCAACTATACTTGTGAGATTCAAGGATATGATTTAAGTGTAATTGAGGTATATGATTTTTCTTATTTTATATTTTATAAATTTGATCGCCTATAACAAGAATGAATAATAGAGTAATCTAAAATCTAATTTGTTATTGCCTATCTAGCCTAACACAAGTAACTGCCCCACTTGCTTGGACACATCCTAAACACATATAGCATTGCTGGGCTACCAAATGTTAAGCGTTGCTGGGTTATCAAGTAATATATGAATGCTCAAAGTGGTTGTGCTTATGTTCATTAACTGCTGGAAATAAATTACTTAATTCAAATGCATTTAAGTAGAAAGCATGAAAGTAAAATGCATTAAAATAAATAGTAATCGATTCTTAGTGCTGCAAGGATTGTCAAAAGAGTTTGTTTTATTCCTGTCACATTGTTGTGCTTAGGTACATTAGTGTTCGAACAAAGAATCATGCACACTTAGACTTCTTTTGTGGGCACTCAAAAAATATTCTAAGTCTAAGGAAAATGAATGGGAAGAGCTTCGCTAATCTGACTAAAAACTAACCTAAAACTATCAAAAACTGGAGCCCAAGCACTATATTTATAGGCCAGGATATATACGTTGACATCCAGACCCTGACGTCGCGTACCTGACATCACGACCACTAAAAAATGACGATTCATAAACTTTACTTTGTTAAGTCTTATTCAAATTAACTTATTCCTTAACTTTGTTTATTCATATTTGACTTAGCTTCACTGGGCTTTATGAAATACTTTTTTATAAGTCTTCTCCCTTCTTTTCTTTACTTATCATCATCTAGATAGTCTTCTCTTCCTCCTTGGGAAACTAGACCAAATTATGAATAGCTCACCTTGGATCTTCTTTAAAAGTGGATCCTTCTTTACTTGTTTCACTTATGAGATACTCGTTAACCTTTTGGTTATAGTGTTTGGGTGCTAGTTACGACTCTTGTGCTTCATAACATCTTCAGCATTGTTGCATGCTCCTACTCATTCCTTTGGCATAATACATTTCACCTTTGTAATGATATTACATGTTATCTTCTGAATGGTGTTATTAGCTTCTAGTTAGTATTCGTAAACTTTGGCATCTTATTGCTGAAACTTGTAAGCCAAAGCTCACTCATGATTGCTTTCTTTTTCATATCATAACATCATTTATAAGTGTTACTCGTGGAACTTCAGTTTGTGCTATTTTTTCTTCTTTTCTTCTTCATCTTTGACTTTCTTCCTCATATATTTCTTTCTCTTTCCTTAGTTGGTTATTCTTCATTTGGTACAATGGTATAATGTGTTTTGTGTCCTGATGATAATGATATCGCAATAGCTGAATTCATGGCTTATATCCCTCGTAAGAAGTCACAATGGTTCATGAGCTATTATGTCAAACGCTTACATCTCTTTATTAATAACCTCCATCTTTTTATATATATTATTAATGAAAAACTAATGACTCTAACATATTCCATCTTTTCATATATTATTAATAAGAAACTAATGAGTCTAGCATATGGATGAAGGAAAAAAAAAGAGGTAGCATCTCTATACATAATTTGCCAGATCTTAGTTTCTTAGATGAGATGAAAAGGAGAGGAAGCTTATTGTAGTTATCATTATTGTGAAATTTCATTGGTTTGGGTCCATGTTTGTATTTTACTATTTACCCCGATTGGGGTTTTAGGATGGGAGGTTTCTCATTAATTGTTGATTGCTTTATTAAATAAAACTAACAATGATCAATAACTAATATTAAGGCAATAGTATTTATTCTCAGCTATTTCTATTCATTTAAGGCATGAAATTGCTTGAACAAGAATGAACTTTCATTATCTCCTTATTGAGACAAGTGAGATCAATTTACTAAGAGAATAACGTATTTGCAGAGCATAGAAGATGAAGAACATATATTTTGATTTTTCCCATATTTGGTTCATATTTGATTGAATTATACTATTAATTGTAATCTGTTGATTACTTTCTTTCAAACTAACCCTATTTGCTTGGAGCATTACATCAATGATGTTCTCAACTTTCTTCAAAACTATGTTGAGGCATTATAACCATTCACCAAATCCTTTGTAATTTCTTGGACATAATTGATGAGTGGCGAGGTACCCCTACACTCAACCATATGAATACGAGCGTTTCATGTGCAATTTGGTTGAACTCCAAGGACTAAGTGCTTACGCACCTTAATGGAATACTTAAGGTTAATCAATTGCTATCTTCCCAAACTTACTTGTATTGTCATGGTTGTATGGTTAAGTAAGCTTGAGGTATATGATTTTTATAACTTTTATCTTTTTAATGTCTTATGCTAATAAGGGAAGGTGAAGAGAACTAAGTGACTAACTTTTATTAACTATTCACTAACTACGTTCTAATTGTTCCTAACACCAATATCTGTTCTCACTTGCCACACACATCTTGAACGAGTGCAACGCTATTGGGATTACCAAACGCTAATCGTTATTGGGTTACCAAGCACTACACACATGATCGAAGTGGTCATACTGAGTGTACTTAACTAGGAGAGTCAAGGGTTGAGAGAGATTAATTAACTAGGAAAGCATTTAAACATTCAACAATAATTAATTCCTATTTAGCTTAGTCCGTATGCTACAAGGTTTATCATAAAGTTCGTCTTTATTGCCATACACAAATGTGTGCTTAGGTACAATTTGCTCGAATAAAAATCCGTTCACTTTAAGACTCCTACTGCAGGCACATGAAAATTATTCTAACTCTGGAATGGTAAAACTGCAAGAGTTTAGCTAAGGGTCTAAGTCTTACTACCTAGAACAAGGAAAGCTGCCTCTTATTTATAGAAATTGAGGTAGGCCGCGATATCGTGTACGCGATATTGCGGCTCATCAATAATAAAAATTTTTAGTTTCTAGTTTATTTTATTTATTTCGTTTATGTATTATGATAATATGTATTCTCTTTGTTGAGGAATGTCATATTAGTAAATGGTAGAACTAGAATTGTAGTCTTTAAGCTTTAAATTACTCTATTGAGTGTTTATACTCTTAAGTATTATTCTACCATCTAACTGCTATAATTTTAATTGTATATTTTAATCAAATATTGGCTATTGATGAACCATGATTTGTCAGGCTCCAATATCGGACCCTCGATATTAGGTACGCAATATCGTGGCCTCACTAGCGATTTATTAGATACACGATATTGTGGTTCCTGTGTGAGCCTATAAATACACAATTGGGCACACGGGAGAGTCATAGGAAAAGTTAGTGTTAGAGTAGGATCTTTTTGTTAGTTTCAATTCCTCTCAACCCTTTCCTCAGTGCATGCCCGCAGTGTGATGATTGTAATTGTGTGGAACCTTTATTCGAGTGTGACATACTTGGACATGCACATGACCAACAATAAAGATCGAGATTACTTCATCATTGCAGCATTCACTTAGTTTTAATTGCTTACTGTTATTGTTATTTATTGCTTTCTTAATTAATGTTTCTTTACCTTCCTTTACTATCCTTGTTATTAAACGCAGAATGAGTACGACTTAATCACGAGCATTTAAGTGTGACTACTTGGTAACTAGTAGTGTATCTAGGAGAGCTCAAGTAATATATGCTTGGTAATCCCATAAGTAGTACACAAGGTCCAAGATGTGTATGGATGATTAATGACGGATGCTCATCGCACTTAGGCTAGCTTAGATTCTCTTCTCTCATTCCCTATTAGCTTAAACGAAGTTATTTTCCATTGCCTCTAGGAGTAGCATAGTGATAGGAAACACGTCATACACCTCACTTTGGACTAAACCATACATGACAAAGCAAATACTAGTCTAGGTGGGAAGACAACAAATTGCAATTAACGTGTAACTATCCAGATACCACAACTAGCCCATCTGCACAGTTTGACCGGATCGTGCGTGAACGCTTGTATTCGTATGGTTGAGTGTAGGGGTACCTCGCCACTCATTAGCTATAGTTTTAGATAATTTTCCAATTAATTTCCTACTTCAATTATGTTTTTTTTCATATGTTTTCCTATAGAATCTAATTTTTCACATTTTAATTCATTTGAAACCCAAATTGTTGTAGGAGTGCATTATTCAAATTTTAGTACCTCTTATGTAGAACCTTCATTTTATTGAAAATACAATTCAGTAATGATTGGCATCATAATCATTATTCTAGCCTTGTCCCAACAAAATAGGGTTGGCTATATGAGTTCTTTTTTACTATTTACCTCTACGAAGGCTTATAATATTTGTAGATCATGTTCAATGCCATAGTAAGCCCATGTCCATTTTCTATGGCAATTGGGCATTTTGATTGCTATGCATCGTATTCGGGGAATATTGTGACATTTGTAAAATCTAGAAAATAACTCATCCATGATATTTGGCATGATTTTATAGGTGGTTGCTAACTTGATGTTAATCCTACTCCTTTCTTATTTGAGCTTGGGACTAGTATTGGTGAAGTTATAATTTAATCTAATAATGATGTGAGGTAATAATTGGGTTGATTGATTTGAAATAATTTTCTATCTCAACTTGAACTCTTGACTATCAAATTACTAAAGATCATTGCTAGGGTTTCAAACACATAACTATGGTTTTGAAAAGTTTTATGGCTAATGTTGTTAACAAGCATTTGGCCCTATGCTTAAGCTTGATGAGAAAAAGGTAACTCAATAGTTCAATTCTAACATTTTTACTTTGTTAAATCATTAACCAACCTCGTTAGTTGACCAATTTGAAGTTTAGGTAATTTAAAGTTTATCACCCTCGTAAAGATAGGAACCCATTAACAAAATATCATTATATCTATGTTCTTATTATTTTTTGCACTAATTAAAAAAGTGACTAAATCACACTCAAAAGAAATTAATCAAAGTGAAATATTGAAAGGAAACATAAGCAAATCATTAATAACAATTCTCAAAAAACACTAAAGAAATAATTTAAAAAATTATTTCATATTAAGCATTAAACTTTTTCCCAACCCACCTTCTAGACATTGGAAACATCCTAATACATTTTTCATTTTGTTATTTTCATACCACTTTAATTTACTAATATTAATTCTTATTCCTAAATGCTTTCAATATTTATTTATTAACATTAATTGCTTAGATTTTACAAATTAATATTTTTTAAATAGTAATATTGCATAATTTTATCCACTTCAGTTTGAGTGTGGGTAGAGCCACTTGAAAGAGGTTAGGCTTTTGCTCATTCACCGTTGTCCCCAAGACTCGAGCTTGGCAAGATGAGCATTGAGCCTCTTAGCGATGATACTTTAGTGAAGAAGATGGAGAGGGTGTCATATGGATAGTCATTTATAGGGAGGAGTATTGAGGCTTTAAGTAGAGAGGGTGTCTAACCCTTAAAAATATAGAAATGGCATCTAACCCTTACGTAATTTGACTATAAGCAGACCCTAAAAAATCTAGCTAACGTTATATTTTAGAAAAAGTTAAGAAGAAAATAATGATATCTTCTAATCTAAATATTCCATCTAATCTAAATCTCTAAAGCCCACATGCATTATATAAACAAAAGTTATCATAAACAATCCATACAATTTACTGTAAATAACATTAAAAAAAGTTACGACTAATCTTTTGAACCTATTTCCTCTTTGAAACAATCGCTCTTATTCATTTTTGAAATCTTTTTCAACATTAATGTATTAATAATGTAATTATTCTGAGTCCAACCGTAGCAAGGCTATATGGCTTTAAGTCATCCCACATCTAAGCGCTTATTTAAATTGGAAAAAAGAAATATAAATAGTCAACAAGGTATCACTCAACCGACATTCAAAGTTTATAATTTTATGGTCGCTCCTCGGATATTAGAATAGCAATCTATAAGCACCTCCTGGAGAGAGAAAGCGGATACAATGAAAATTAGTATTGACAACCCATACCTTGAAAATTCATATTACCATTGAACTTCGATACATGTAGTTCATACTGAAATGAAAATAATGATGTATTACGGGAAAAAAGAAACGTTTGAGAACACTTAGCTTCGGATACCTGTTAGGAAGGTGGAGGACCAAAACTCGTGGTCGGAATGTACAATTGATGATTTAATGAAAATTTTCAATTTGGATACATCACTGCAGAGTACCCACAACTATATTACAAATTCACATTTGTCAATTTGTAATTTTATTACATAGAAATTAAAAGATCCAGACATCCACATCTGCTTCAGATTGCATAGTCAGGCCTTGTCATCATGGAACCACCACCTCGTTTCCTTTGGTGAACGCCCATTTCTGCAGTTCCTGATGTACCTGTCGTTGTCAGGAGGCCTTTGCTGCATAGCATGCATTCAGGGGAAAAAGTAAAAATTAGCAATAATTATGTTCTATGTACAATGTAAAAATCAACTGGTTTTTAGGCAGGCAGAGAATTAAATATAAGTATTTAAATGACATACCTTTGCAGTGGCACTGGATAGCATGGAAAGAATGCTCATGCAAATGGAGCTTACAGTCATGGCAGGGGACCACGAATCATAAAGAATGTCTGTCGTAACAAAGCAAAGCATAAAGAAATTACTTCAATTTGAAGAATTTGTCAGACACTTTTCCAAAGTACATCGGATATTTATCAATAATGCTTAAGAAGTATCAATCTATTATATATAATGAAATGCAATTAGATATGACTGCAGTGTTGTGAAAAGAATGGATTCCAAATCCCGCACTAATATGCGTTACGTATCACTACCTAGACAAATATGGCCGTTGCTGTAAATGTGGGGATGCTGAGGAGCCGGCTGCAAAAAAATAACCTGGAGAAAAAAACATACCCCTGCTTTAGAGGAGAGTTGAATTTATATGAAATTTAGTTGATGAGATTGAATAATGAATACCAAGTTCACTGAAATTTGAAAGGAAATGAGGTATAAGATGTTAATATCTTCTTCAACGAACCTGCGGCGCCTCGATTGGATAATGATGGGAAAAATCAACCTGAAGCTGATACGATTCGTTCGCATACATTGTCCCAGGGGCTCCTGTAATCTCGATTATCCACCTTTAAAGCATAGAATCAAGAAATAACGAGAAACTGATTTAGTATTAAACTCGAAAGGCAAAAAACGGTCTAATTTTGAATATACATGCATATACGCAGCGTCGAAATCTAGATCTGATACGTCTAAAGCGGAGAAGAATATCTTTTTCTGATTCTTAAGAGCTAGATTATGTTGCTTTAAGGTAACGCAAAGAGCTCCGAAAAGGCTTTAATAGTTAAGAAATCGCATTACCTCTCTTTAAAGCTTCTACTTCAAGATTTAAAGCAAAGCAGATATCCTACTTAACCAGTTCTGTGTTTTTTGAGGATAGATATTGGAATTTTAACAGTGGAAACTCGGAAACCCGGCGAAAGGCTGGTAACCTAGGCATTTGTATAAGCATATCAACCTTTATCGCAATGCACAGACGGAAGAACCGTATTTCAAAAATGAACGTTCAAGGTAATGCAAAGAGCTAAAGACCTTTAAAAATAAAGACATCTTCTAAATCCAGAGATCAATCATCGAAGCAGAACCACATAATATGTTCAGATGCAAATCAGAATTTACCATACCGACCGTTCAAGAACTCAAAAATAATGATGCGAAGTCTTGTTTGGTACATGCATCACTCAAAAACACAATCTAATCCAGTAAAATGAAATGAAAAAATAGCAATAAAGCTAAACATCGTATAATACCTCTGCAGATTGTCGCTGAACTTAAGCTTGAAACCTGGAGGCGGACTGGTCTGCCATTCCGACAGCTCCTTTTGAAGCCTGTTGACCGCGATCTTGCCAAGGTTGCTCTGGCTCTGCAACTAAAATTTCCCAAACTCTATCAATTCATTGATCCTCTCGACATCTCTCCAAATGACGCAACACATTTCTGACTTAAATCAAATGCAATGAATCAATAACAAAAAATCACGCAAGCAATCTAATCTCATCTTTCCTAATTTCATCTTCTCACCTTGTGCGAAGTCGACGAACTCATCGCAAACAATAACAATAATGCTAAAAGCTAAAAGGAAGCTAGACGAAGCAAAGCAATAAAACAAGCGATCGATTTGCTTGCAGAAGCAAAACCAAGGCGCAAATTCTTATACTGGAGAAGAGAATCCGGATTGTAGCGCCAAGGAAGCAAAGATTTTTGTGCGAAAGATAAGAAGAATCAACGTGCCACGCCAGAAAGAGAGTTGGAAGCGCGGCGTTGAATGGATGAGATGGAATGGGAATTTTGATTTATACTCCCCCTCTCTGGAAGCTTTGAGCCGACCACACCGCGTTCGATGTTCCCTGCAAAGAAAAAGTTTGCTCCATGCCACATCATCATTGCTTACTTGGATTCTTTCCAAGTTGTCGGTGGGCCCACCACCATTTTCGCTTTTTCTTTTTGGAATGAATTTATTTTAGATTTGGGGAAGGGTTCGTTAATGGATGCCATGTTCTTTAGAGCTGGTTGGTATCCTCTCCTTGGAGAGCATTTGATTTTGAGCTCATTCACACCATCTTGGGAAAGTGAAAAGGGATGGCATGGAAGGATGTGATTTGCTTAGGGGAACCTATGTTTTTCTTAGACATGCATACGGGGGAATTTATTCTCTGGGAGGCTCTAGATTTTGTGGGTGATAACATGGAGGTGGAATCCATAGGTTTGATTGACTCGGTTCTAGGGGGCAGCATTAAGCACACTTTTTGCCTTGATCCTTGCATGTAAGAAAGGCCATGGAACCTTACTATAAGCCCCATCGCAATGTGGTTTTGTAGCTCTATAATTTGGTTAGTTGTTTGTTGTAGTAAAATCCACTTAGAATCTTATAGTGGTGATCATATATTAATCTATTTATTCTCTTTACATTCATCACCTTTTGTAGATTGTGAAAGGCCATCAAATTTTGCTTTAGAGCCACAAATCCACAAATGTGGTTCTAGAACTTTGCAATCTTGTATAGTTTGTTGCTCTAAAGAATTATTTTGAGAATCTCCTATACATTTGAAAACATATTCATTTGCTTATCATTCTTACATTCACTCCATGCAGTCATTAACTTGTTCTCCTTACATGCATAACTTTTTGCATATTCAGAAAGGTCAAAATCCCTTGCTTTAGAGCCACATCTATTAATGGTTATCAAATGGTTTTATAACATATATAATTTTTTGTTATTGTAGAGAACTTGTAAAAATCTACCTATAACTTCAATTGGCAACCTATTCATTTTCTTGTCTTTTTACATTCACCAATTTTTGCATATTAGAAATGTGTGATTGATATTCTAGGATTTCAAAATTCAAAACTAAATCATATGCACACAAACATGTTAGTGTTTCAAATTCAATTTGAACTTGCACCATCTTGCAAAGCAATAAGCTTACTAGTTGAACTATGCTCTCATTAGCATGCAATCCATATTGAAATCGGTTGGTAAAAAGGTCTCTTCATAAACAACAAATTTCAAAGTAGGCAGTTAAAGAAAACTCATAAGCTTATAATATAACTAGAGATTTGTATCACCTTACCCTCCCACAACTAGGCTAAGATTAAGTGATGCTAGGGATTATTAGTAATAACACAATAGAAGCATAAACAACTTAAGAATACAACAATATATGAAAATACACTAAAAACCACATGATATGTGATGAGTGGCGAGGTACCCCTACACTCAACCATACGAATACGAGCGTAACATGCACGATCCGGTCGAACTCCGTAGACTAAGTGCTTACACGCCTCATGGAACACTTAAGGTTAATTATTCGTTGTCTTCCTAGACTTGTATTTTTCACGGTGTATGGTTAAGTAAGTCTGAGGTATATGATTTTTATATCTTTTTTGTTTTATCTCCTATGCTATTGAGGTGAAGAGTTGAGAGACTAATTGACTAACTCTAACTAACGAACTAAATCTAAATTAACCTAGTGTTAGCATTCGTTCCCACTTACCGTTCACACCTTGAACCAATGCAACCGTGGTTACTAAACACTAGTCGTTGTGGGATCACCACGCATAATGCACGTGCTCGAAGCGGTCATACTGAGGCACTTAACTAGGAGAGAAGGGTTGAGAAAGATTTAATGACTAATAAAGCATATAAATGATAAACAGTAAATAATAATAAATAAAATTCCTAATTAGCCTATTCCATGCACTGTAAGGTCTATCCAAGAAGCTCGTCTTTATTGCCGTACACAAACTTGTGTTCAGGTACAATGTTTGCTCAAATAAAGATCCGTTCACTTTAGAACTCCTACTGCGAGCACATGGGAAATATTCTATCTCTGGAAAGATCAAATTGCTAGAGTTTCACTACGGTCTAAGCCTAGGATGGAAAATAAGGGAGAGTCGCCTCTTATTTATAGACATGACGACACATTGCGATATTGTGGGGGACGACGCGATATCGCGAGGGATGCGATATCGCGACGGTCGCGATATCGCGTCCCATCAATATGTATATCTCATAATATCATATTGTACAAAAACTAGGTAAAATAAATGCCAAGAAATTACATTAAGTTATATAATAGCATGTCTCTACATAAACTAGAAGTTTTTACTAATCTCACATTATACATACAACATGTACGTCATGTACATATAAGTATCATAAGGGTTACACAAATATTAGTAGTCTATAGAAAATTGTACATCTATACATAAAAATATATATCAACTAGACCCTACAAACATCCCTCTCCTCAACCCTCTTTGTGTTCTCATGCACTCGTGGAACTACCATTTGTAAGTAAATAATGGCAATATAAAATTGAGTGAGAAGCCTTGACACTTCCTCTATTGGATGGTCAACAAGCATTGCAATGAAGGAGAGGATTGAGGTACAAAGCAACTTACATTAAAGGTCAACCTAACATGTGCTCTATGAACTACATGCATCACACCAACACACATAATATAGCCATAATCCACACCAAGGTTTATACTTAACCAACATACATATTAGTCATAGTCACACATAATCAATCATATGCACATGGCACTACATGCCTGTCACCAACCACATGTATTTCCATAGTCATACTTAAAGAGTAGTACCCATACATATTCAATTCAGAGATTACATAAATAGGCCTACCAATAGATCAATCACAAAACATGTTTAGCACTATCATGACTCAAAGAAATACCAACATATATACATAATCGATGTGGTAGATAGCATATTTGCACTTATTACAGTAGGTGTAATGTTGTCATGAATGCTCATAATTAGTCATTTTCCTATAGGTCTTTTATTAGTCTTTTATCCACTACTGGCTGTTAATTTGTGATATGCAACCACTAATCTTCTAGAGGTATGGCAAGGACTTCATTCCTATAGCACATACAAATTGTACATTGTACCTATACTCTCCCACTTTCAAGATGAGGCTCAAGGTAGGAGTCACACTGATGGATCCTAGTAGGGATTAATCTCACTATACTCTAGGATGCTACATCACCAACTGATCTATACCCTCATGCTAGCATCACTAGCCAACGATCACTCCATGCATCGTTGTGAAAACATATACCAATTTAGGTTAGCTTAAGTTGTTACATGTCATAGTTACAACATATCCAAGTCCAACATATAACATGATCACATATGTCCAAGACTAATAGTCATGCACATATTGTAATCCATATGAAATAAATTTACCAATTAAAAGAATGAAGTAAATAATACAACATGGCATGACAAAGTTCCTTATTACTAACACAAAGAATTAAATAATTGAGTAAAGAAAAATAATAATTAACATAACCTCCAAAAATGTATAATTTAAGGAATAAAATAAATTTAATAATTATAAATTATGTAAGAAAATGATTTGAACAATCCTAATTTCACCTTAATTAGACTTCTAGAAAAAAGGTTATTTATGTTTAAAATTTATTAATAAAATAATAAATTCATACACTAAAATAAAAATCCGAAGTCACAGGTCTTATTCCATTGGCTAGAACTAAGTAATAAATTAAAAAGATTTTCATAAAAGGAATTTTGAAGTTGGCCTGATAGATCCAAGGAGTCTTAATGAATGTAAAAATAAAAAAGTTCAATTTCAGTTTTAATAATCCATGATATCCATAAGAGATAAAAAAAATCTCCGAGAACAACTAGAAGAGACATCATACTCAAAATACTAGTGGTAAGACTCTTGATTTGAAAACATCAAGTTATGGATTCAATTCTAGCAAGTGATTCTAAGTTACAAAGTTATAAGTTGACTATATGTTTTTGGGATAAATATTGTTACAAAATTATTTTAGGTTTCAACATGCCTTTCCTAAAATTTATAATATTAATGCCATGCTAATCACCACAACATCGCGACTAATTCATCACATACCAATTCATGCATAGCTTGCAAAGCATAATCATAAATTCAACAATAGCCTCAAAATTACACATCCAAAACTTGGCCTATATCCTATTCACCCCACATGCTTACAACATGATTGTATACACTAATCTAACACAACATTACATGAGAAAAGTAAAGATAACCTATTAAATTTGTTGAAGTTAAATTCCAAATAAGTATAAAACCCCCAAAGATCTATTAAGACTTCACATTACACTTCTAATAGCTCCTAGACTAATGTATGCACCATCATAATAATTCCAAATCCAAGTTTAGAGCAAATCAAAATCCATCCCTAAATTCAAAAACTTACAAAAAGATTCAAATAGAATGAACCAAGTTTCAAATCAATTTTTGTTTGAAAGAAAATAAAAGGCCCAAATTTATAGTGAAAGTAATGGAAAAGGCAATGAAGAAAATGGTAGTTATATCTTATATATATATATATATTGTTAATATTTTCATAAGCATATTTCCTATTTTCTCCCTGATGAAGTGCTCGGTTGATGTGTCAACTGGGCTATGTTAACTAAGCCTCGTTGACACAACCATGATGACGTGACACCATCAACGCATCCGTCCATCCGTTAATGTGACCTCATTAACACAGAGTCTATCTTATACTATAAATATGCATGCACCCACACCATTTATAGCATATTTTTGATATAGTTGTAGTGAAGCTCTTGCAGTTTGTTTTCGCAAAAGTTAGAATATTTCCCAAGTGCCCGTAGTAGGAGTTTGAAGAGTGTACAACTCTTTATTCAAGTGCTAATGTACCTGAGCCCATTGGCGTGATCGGCAATAAAGACGAACTTTTTGAACATTCCTGGCAGCATTTGGATTAAACTACTTAAGCATTAAAATAGTTTAATATTTTAATAATTCTAAAGCTTTTGTTATTAGCGTTTACAGTTACAGTCCTTTTCATAGTTTATGAGAACCATAAGTATGACCATCTCGAACATATATTTGACACTTGGCAACCTAGTGATGCCTAATGTCTGGTAACCCAGTAGTGGTTTAGACATGCTTAGGATGTGCATGGAGGATGGGATCAGTTGTTTATGCGAGGTATAGTTAAGCGATAGAGTAGAGCAATCGTAAAATTATATAGCCTTTCATTTCCTACACTAGAAGAATTAGACTTTAAAGATAAAAAGAAAACTTATAAAAATCATTTGCCTTAATGTCACTCAACCATCATTTTAGAATATCACAAGTGAGGTTGGGAAGACAACGACTGCTCTAACTGAGGTTTTTATGGCTAGAATTCTGTGTATGTAAGTGCTTGTAGTCTTTGAAATTCAACCAGGTCATGTGTGAACACTCATGATTTGTATGCTTGGGTGTAGGGGTACCTCACCGCTCATCATTGGCACTATTGCTGGGACTGTTAGTCTCACATGCGCTATCTAGTCTTAGCAAGATTACCATTCACTTCGTTGGAACGAACCTAGTATATCAAAATCTAAACACGCTAGCTGGCTTAGGTAAAAGAGTAAGGCACACCAATTTATTTGTTTTATAACATTAAGTATCTCTTCTTCTCATAGGCAAGACAAATCCAACCCACTAGTGCTGTAGGAATGTTGGGCGGTATATGCCCATCCAGATGAGTATATACCCAACTTCACCTTTATGCTGCATCAAGATGAGCATCTGCGATGGTGAGACATGGAGGGCAACCTCATATTGCCCCCTGATCGATCGATTCCTAGAATGCTGCTCCAAACTCTTACTAGATTGGGCATTCAAGACTGTGATGTGGAGTACATAATGGAGGACCAAGATTATCGGGACTATTGTCCAAATGAAACACAATGTGCACAAGATCGACAATAGGTAGAATTCCATGAATACATATAGGGAAAATAGTTTAGTAACCCTTTGTTCCTGCAAGGCCCGCACGATGATGAGGAATCAGTTTCTCATGGTTCCCATTCTCCCAAACCTCCTCCATTGCATCAGATCATATAATCCATCATACAAAGAAAACAATCAAGTGACTGGGAGTCCCACGATGATGGGGGATCTCACAAAAGAGATCATGAAAAAGGGAAAGATGGATATGAAGATCAAGGTTGTCATTAGAATAGAGGAGGGGATCGACACTATGGTGGTGGTAGTTCTCCTCCATCTTCTCCATCTTCTCGTTCCACTTTGTCTTCACCAGGTTCTGACTCCAATCACAACCGTCATAGGAAAGATCGGGGTGATGGTGATCGAAAAGATCAACATGATTGCAAAGACTGATGGGGATGATGTAAGAAAGGGCATGACCAGTCATGTGAGACTCACTGCCAGGAAAGGAGAGGTAGCAGAGATCATCATAGAAATCATGGCCATTAGTAGGACTATGACTTGGATGAATCGTTGCTTGCTACTTTGAGCATGCTTAACATAGCAGAGGCAATTTGAATACCCACTAGGAACTTGAAAGATAGTCCGATCAAGTGCTTTGATATGAAAAACATTTCCAAATTTGAAGGGGGGTATAATTGTGATTTGTAGACTCACTTGCAAGCATTTCATGATGCTTGCACCCTACAGAATGTAGACAATGATTAGCAAAAGCTCAAACTAAACACTCATCAAGGAAGCATAAAGTTGGTACTGGTCTTTGGAGCCAAAATCAATTAGGTGATGGAGTACAATGCTGGAGATTTTCAATGATAAATACCAAACCTACTCCAGAGTATCTAATCTAAGATGAAAAATGTAGGGGTGGAAACAAGGTGGTCATGAACCCTTGGATATAGCCATGGATAGATATTACTCATTATTACATCGATGCCCTAGTCATGGCTACTCTTAGCGGGAACAACTTTGCCATATCATAGATGGACTCTATTTTGAAACAAGAAAGACCCTTGGTGTTTACGCTCAAAGACAACTATCTGAGTTAAGGGCCCATCAATTATACTGCCTAATTGAGTAGATAGCTAAAGAGGAGGGAGAACTAAGGAAAAGGAAAAGTGTAGAAGAGCATAATTAGGATCCTTCCATCTAAAAAAAGGAAGTCCAATTTTGTGAAGATGAGGAGGAATCACCATTGGATGCAGTGGTGAACAGAAAGACCTTGCCCATACAAAAATTTGCTTTTGAAATTTTGGCCAAGGTTGAAAAGATATGGGATTCTTTGGATGAGAAATTCCAAAGTGTCCTAAAAATTGTAGAAAAATCCAAAGAGCAAAGTAATGATTGAGATCGGTGTAGGAGGAAAGAAGCTAAACGTGCCTACCACAAAGGTAAGGGAAAAGTTACTGTGGTAGAATAGGTTACAGACTCTAACACGGAGGAAGACAATGGATGTGACATATGCTAGTATGAACATCCTAAGGGATGTTGTCCTGTGGTGTTGCATTTACAGGAGTCTAGGGTGTATGCATTGAATCCTTGCTTAGCAAAAAGGAAAACACCCTCGAAGATTGCCCTATCCACAAGGCAATCCTAGGCAGTTCCACTAGCAACAGGGATATTACCCAAGTGGAGCACTATTGCAACCTTATGAGCATTAATAGCAATGGTAGCACCCATAATTGTGGGGGATGCCACCTCCAAGGTAGCAGTACCCTTACTAGTAGCTAGATCCTTATGGGTACTACGTTCAGCAACCAATCTCCCTATGGCACTCTTCTAGTTAGGCACCTTTTAAAAATCATTACTATCCCCCAAAATACTTCCAAACCTAGTCTCTATTACCTAGGGAGGAGAACCCACATCTGCATTATCCTTTGCCACCTTCTCCTGCCATACCTACTCATCAGTCCTCAACTTAGCTACCTCCTACTCCACTTATGCAGGGAGAAATACCACCACAGCCACAACAACGTAATGCCACAAGGGCTATCAATTTACAACTGGCTTCTTAGCTGAGTGGGCTAGAATCAAAACCATGGAAGCGTCCCTTTTTTTGGCCCAATGACCCAAACATACCCTCACATTCACTTGTGGCCAGTGCCTCTAAATCTCCAATTACCTTTATCACTTGATCCTTCGAGTAGCCTTTAAGCCAAACACCTCCCAAAGTACAAACTGTTATGTTAACACATGCTATGATAGACTAGATAAAGGCAGGTCATCTTCCTTGGAAATTAACTGATCCAGGGAGTCCCCTCATATACCTCCAGGTGGTAGAAAACAATCCATGCAAAGCTCTTTTGGATTTGGGGTCAGGTGTCAACTTGATTTCACATGATATGTACAAGACTTGGAACCTACCCTCGTTGAAGGAAAGTAACATTCGGCTCGAGTTGGCAGACCAGTCCATTACGGTTCCCTTGGGATTAGTAGAAGATATTGTGACCACCGTTTGTGGGTGGTCCTACCCTACTGACTTCTTGGTCATCCATGTTGATAATTGCAAGGGGGATTTTTTGATTATAATGGGAAGAGCTTGGCTCAGTATGGTGGATGCACATTTGGAACTTCAAGATCTTTTCCTTGAAATTTCAAAGGAAAATTCTTTGAGGAAGATTGAGAAGAAGCGTGTTCCATGCATCATGTACAGTGACTCCGAGTGCAACTGTGTGTAGAAATTTTGGTTTGTTAAGCAGGCATTCATTCAAGCATGCAGTCAGTGTGCCACAGAATCACAAATTCAACGATGCTTGTACACAGTAGCCACTAATTAGGAAGGCACCCAATGGCTTACTGCTGATTCTAATAGCATCACTTTATGCATGGAATCTTCTAAGGGCCTTGTATGTGCCTATATGGAAAGCATAGATCAACTGGAATATGTCCATCAACAACTTTCCACTATTAATGACAATGCTAATTGGGGAAAGTTGCAGATCCTTAAAAAATTTAAACAAAAACCCTTGGAACTAAAACCTTTACCTGCCAATCTAGAATATGAATTCTTGTAGAATGGCAAGTCAGTAATAATCAATGCCACTCTTGCTTCTGAATAAAAAAAAAAGACTGCTTAAGATGGTGAACAAATGGTTGACTTATTTTGCATGGTCATATCTTGAGTTGATAGGTGTTGATCCTAGGGTATGCCAACGTTGGATCTATATTGACCCCTCCATAAAGCCATAATGACAGTTGCAAAGACGATTGAATCCCAAACTTAAGCAAATCATCAAAGNATTATGGCTTTATGGAGGGGTCAATATAGATCCAACGTTGGCATACCCTAGGATCAACACCTATCAACTCAAGATATGACCATGCAAAATAAGTCAACCATTTGTTCACCATCTTAAGCAGTCTTTTTTTTTTNCCAAGCCAAAATAACATTTACAAGTCCTTGGGGGACTTTCGCATATAAGAAGATGCCCTTTGGCCTATGCAATTTGCTTGCAACCTTCCAATGCCTCATCCTCAGCATCTTTCAACAACAAATTGGCAATGGTGTAGAAGTTTTCATGGATGACTTCTCCACCTCTGGAGCAACATTCAAGCAAGCCTTGGACCACCTTGAGCAAGTTTTTAAAATATGTGTGAAACTAATTTACGGCTCAATTGGAAAAAGAGCCACTTGATGGTCAAAGAGGGCATTGTTTTGGGGCATCAAATCTCACAAGCAGGGTTCAGTATGGATCCTAAAAAAATTAGGATTATCCAAGGAATCACCAGTCAACTAGGTACTATAAAAGATGTTTGGTCATTCCTTGGACACACTGGTTACTACCAGTGCTTCATTGAGAATTTCTCAAAGATCGCCAAGCCATTGGTGGAACTAACAAAGAAAGATGCTTTATTTGTTTGGACTAGGGAATGTGAGTTTTCATTCCAAACACTAAAATAGAAACTCATAAAGACTCCAATTCTATGAGCACTTGACTAGTCTAGATCATTTCACATCATGAAGGATGCATCTAATTATGCATTGGGAGTCATGCTCACATAGTTGGATGATTAGAAATGTCCATATTACATCCACTATGAAAGTTGAAGCATTGTGGGTGCTCAACTCAATTACACTACCAATGAAAAAAGGAAGTAATGATAGTGGTGTTCACCTTAGAAAAGTTCTGATACTATGTGCTTAAATACAAGGTGTTTGTGCATATCAACCATAGTGCCATCCAGTTTCTTATGAACAAACCAACAGTGAGTCCTCATGTCATACGGTGGCTCGTGATTCTTTAGGAATTTGACCTTACTATGGTGGACAAAAAGGGAACTGGGAATGTGGTTTTTGATCACTTATCTTGGTTACAATGGGACCACACGGAGGAGGAGGAGCCACTCTCTGATCAGTTTCTAGATGAACTCCTCTTTGCTAGAGCAATTGCCAAGGAAGCACCCACAAGATCAACTTGGTTTGGCGACATCCTTACCTATCTTTTGACACAAAAGCTACCAAAGGAGTGGAGTCATTGAAAGAAACAATGATTTCTTTACAAAGCCAAGCACTTCATACAAATCAATGGACACCTTTACAAGGTGTATGCAAATGGCTTGGTTTGATGGTACATCCCTAATGTGGATAAAATGTGCATCCTTCAAAATGCTCATGAGGGTCCTTGTGGGGGCCATTATGCTGGACGGTGCACGGTCATTAGGATCCTGCTCATAGGCTATTACTGGCCTACACTCTTTAGAGATGCTTAATGTTTTGTCCACTCCTCTGAACTATGTTAGAGAGATGGTGGGATGACAATAAGAATGGAGGGACCTCAATAGTGGATTCAGCCACTAGAACCCTTCGATATTTGGGGCATCGACTTCATGGGCCCCATCACACCCTTGTCCAATGGGAAGGCATATATCATCGTTGCAGTAGAGTATTGTACAAAGTGGGTAGAGGTAGTAGCTATCACCGACTGTTCCTCAACCACGGTCGCATGGTTTGTCCAACAACAAATCATGAATAGGTTTGGGGTACCATGTGTACCCCAAACTCATTTTAGAGAATGGCACTCACTGCACAGGTACTAATTTTTATAAACTCATGCAATGCTTAGGGGTTGAACATAAATTTACAACACCCTATTACCCCTAAGCCAATGGGCAAGCTGAAGTTACAAATAGGGAGATTATAAAGATCCTAACTAGGACCGTTAGCAAATATAGGAGGGATTGGAGCACAAAACTTAACGATGCCCTTTGGGCCTATCGCACAACGTGGAAACTTCCTATAGGCTACTCTCCTTATGAGTTAGTGTATAAAAAAAATACCAAAATTTCCAATTCAGGTAGAACTCCAAACACTATCCACTGCCAGTGACTTGGGTCTTGACTTATCCCTATGACAATGAGAACCACGCATCAAGTTGAATGCGCTAGATGAGAATTGATTAGTAGCGCGCTATCATCAAATGAAGTGCATAAGGCTTATAGTAAAAAAAATCATGATCTTAGGATTCGAAAGGTAACATTTCAACGTGGAGATAAGGTTCTCTATTGGAACCCCACACATGTACCACAACGTACTAAGTTTCAAACACTGTGGGAGGGACCTTATATTGTTTCTAAGACCTTTTCATTAGGAGCCCTACTTATAAACAAACCTGAGGATGGCACAAGAACACAGTTAGTCAATATGCAACAATTAAAACCCTTCCATGAACCCCACTGAACTAGTGTCACTACCCTCTTATCGCGTAGTTAGCCTCATTCCATTTTCTAGATCTTCTCCTCCTAGCTTAGTCATGGGGAAGATTACCATCCATGCTAAAATATTTTACTAGCTCCTTCTTTTTTTTTTAAAGTTTTTATTTTACACATTTTTGTTTTACACCATTGTTTGTATGTTTTACAATTCTTACCTACTTTTTCTTTCTTTATTTCTATATGTATATACTTACTTATCTTTTAATTGTTTTATATTTTTTGTTAATAAGCTGTCTTATTGCCACAGAATACAATGGTGTGGTTGTTGCTCTTTGTGGTGGTTTGCATATTACGATTAGCCTATTATATCTAGTTCCCGCCTTAGCATTTTTTGTTCAAGGAAGCTAAGTTATACTTTCTTTTCATGTAATAGGCAGTGAGTCCATGTCATCCACCCATCCACACAATATATGGTTTTCCTTATTTTGGAAACATACAATCCCTTTTTCATTAAAAACAACTTTAATTAATTTGTGACTTGTGTAGTTTCCAGACTTGAGGAGGATCCAACGGTTTGAACAGGGTGTGACTTCAAGGGAATGCAACATTCTTTGTGCTTTTTTATTCCCCTGTATGTGAGAGTGTTGTCATGGACTTCTTATCATTCCATATCTTTCCATAATAGGAAGTTAAATAGCAATAAGTCCTTGCATGGTGTGGTCTTCATCATTCAAAGAAAAGAGAGAGAGAGAGAGAGAGAGAGAGAGAGAGAGAGAGAAGAAAGAAGGAAGAAAAAGATGAGGATTCAAAGCACACCCCTTAGACAAAATCCATGCAAAAATGCATGGGTCTTTGCATGGTGTAGTTCCCATTCGAAAAAAAAACTGGGAATTCAAAGAACACCCCTTAGACCAACTCTAAAGGGCTATAAGCACTAGTTATGGGACTTGTTTTGTCCCCTCTACTAAGGCCCTTTCTCACTTCCTATCTATCATCCATTTTGAAATGGTGGTTGTTTTGTGGAAGCATTCTTGGACCTCAAGGGATGGACTAGTCTTAGAATGTTGATGCAAAGTCACTGCACATGGTTGGTTTTGGTCTGGATTGAGGATGGATCCTACTGGGTCACTTAATCACACACTTCACAAGGGACTTCATGTAACCACAATTAGGAATTCCATTTCATACCCTCTTCCCTTCATCAATTTCTCTTTGTTACTTACCTCATTGCTAGTTTTATGTTTTGATCATCTATCGTGGTTTGCTAGAACTTGCAAATCCTTCGGTTGTTTCTCGTGGATGTGAGTACTAACTTCTAATGGCCATTAATTAACTATGGGGCCCATGGACTCCTATGTTGATGATGTGCAAGGGCAAACAAGGCTGAAGCCTGCTATGGGGAGGACTCACTTGCAGATCCTTTGGTTCCATTTGTTAATATCCTACCCCTTTGATATAGTTGGTTGATTGTTTCTATGTTGTCCCTTGTGAGGTTCTTCATCCACCAAGTTCCATATTATGACATTCTCCTAACTTTAACTCTTCTTTTGATCATAATATTCCTTCCTCTTTGTCTCATATTGTTCTTTGGTCTTTGGGTTCTTGAATCACTCCAATTTTGTGCTACAATTTGTAGAATTGGGCTCTTAATTCAACAGTCAATGCAGGTCAACTTAGTTGAACAACTACGTCAACTAGGCCCTGTATATGCATCCACCTATGTTTATGCAACCTCATTTATGTGGTCCCATCAATGTAGCTAAAAAATACTATATATCCCCACATCGTGCCTTTGAAGTTTGTCCATTTGTTCATAACACTAGGGGAGTTTTTTTGATTTTTCTACGTCTAGTCTTCTTTCCGAGCACATACCTTTCCTACCGCATATCCCAATCTACCCGTTTTTTCACCCTTTTGCTATCGGAGGTATGCTCGACATCGTGGAGAGGGGGGGGGGGAGATCTATGATTATTATGATTATCAAAGACTTAACACCTCTTAGGGGTTAAATAAATAAATAAAAATTATTAATTTTAGTTCATGATATTTTATTATTTTTTTAACCCATCAACTACACTTTGGGGAACCAAACATGATGCACATGCCATTGTCATACCTTGGCCAAAATAAGAAGGTGTATTATTGCCATTTTGAGCAACTTATACACATCTTAATTCATGGTTATGCTGTGACTACAGATGGCACCTAAACCGAGGCATCTAAGGGAAGAAGGACTGTCACAATAGAGGGACAAGCGATCTAGAATTGGAAGAGGATGGGGTGCATGACCTCAAGAGCACGTGAAGGGCTCACATGCAACTGGTCCTCTCTGCAAAGGACCTAACGTGGAATTTGTTTATTAGATTCCTAAAGAGGATTTTCCAAGTGAATAATCATGAGGGGATGAGACTCCAACGATAGCACCACGGCTTGAGGTCACCCTGGCCCAAGCCAGTATTGACATTATTAAGCTGAGGGAGCTACAACGAATAGTCCTTCAAGAATTAAACTTCAAACTATTTCTAGAAAATACATTAGAAGAAGTCAGAACCCAATTGAAAAATTCTCTTATGTGGCCAATCATCACATCTAGTGTTGAATGGTATCTAGGAGAAACTTATCTCTTTTGGACGAATCGGCAGCTGGGGTCCAGAGTAAGAATTAAGGACATCTATCTATCTTACTCTGTAGAGGCAATCATGCAAGCTCTTGGGTTGCTTGAGATTGGGGTTGATGTGACAGAGATTCCAAAATAACCGAACCCCAAGGTGAAAGGAGAGTGGATCAGGTGGTGCTATGGGTTAGATAGTAAGGAGTTTGACACATTAACCACTATAGAGAGGGTTTACTCAAAAATCGCATCTTACCACTTAAATCCAATGTTAAGACCTAGTAAGATCATTGCCTTCTCTACTCATGCATGTGACGCTCTAAGCAGAAAATTTTCCATCAACCTTCCATAGTTGCTTTTTCTTGAAATTGAGAAAATATTTGCTAAAAATGAATGTGGAAGGTGAGCTTTGTCCTTTCCCTGCCTAATCAAAAAATTGTGCAAACGGGCAGGGATAGCACATTATGCCAATGATACAGTTCATCATGCCCCAATTGCCTCATGGTGTGAGATGATGAAGGACAAAACTCTTGCCACAACACAAATAAGGGAAGAGTAGCAACCACCTCCACCGCTTGCACAAGCAACAATGTTGGACTTGCATATGATTGTAGAGCACATACATGAGATCTGACAATCGCTCTTGAGCCAACAGGAGCAATCAATAGGAACTGGCAGTGGAGAAGATCCTTCAGTGTACCACCCTACAATGAGCCATCTTGAACAAGTGGCTCGATCTGTAAGTCTGCTAGAGAGATCCTGGCCAATGTTTTTTGCCGCATGAACACAAGTGCCTGCAAGAACAGACCCCAGTGTTCAAGAAGTAACAGTGTCCACCCAACAACTATTTATTGAAATTTCAGGAAAAGCTGCTACTTTCTCAGTGCTCTTGGAGGATGGAGAGGGGGTGACTGTCCTGGTAATGCAACATCAAGGACAAGAGGGTGTGGTAGAAGTGATTGCTGATACAATCATTATGGCTCTCAATGAACCTACAGTTATTGTACCAGATGTACATGGACTTGGGGATGTACAAATGTTTGTAGGAACTCAGCATAGTAGAATCAATGCAACCCAACATGAGGAATTATTGGACTGACTGGTGGGAACCGAGCAACCACTTTCAGATATCTTTGATCTTCTAGAAAACATCACTGCAACCCAGTCAGAGCTGCTCTTAGCAAAGGGCAAGTGCCTCATCTTAGAGGGGCAACTTGAAGCAGCCTAGGTAGACTATCAATGCTTAGTTATGGAAGATGCCCAACTGAGCGTCCAACTTGCTGATCTAGCTCTCCTCAACCATGAACTCACAAGGGATGAAGCTTTTCAACAACTTCAAACGAAACTTGAAATGGTTGAGAACAAGTGAGAGTCAACAATCTTTGACAAGTCCTTAACAAATGCACATTCTTATCATCTAAACAAGGACTTGGTAGAGGTTTGCCAGGGGAATGTTAGGTTGACCATAGAAGTTTATCACTTNTCCAAGGTGTAAAGGCTAAGATGAATCAGGTACTCTAATAGCTTAGGGAAGGAGGTGAGGTATGGCAACCCATCTTCGATGGATTAAATGCCTACAACCAAGTTGAGATCCATCTCAAAGAGTTGTAGATTGAAAAGATCATAGAATATATGGAATTAGCCAATCTCTGTTATGCAAACTTGGCTATGCTGATGGCTAGAAGGTGATGGTCAAACCTTGAGAAGCAAGTGGCCACATCGTATTCTCTATACAAGGGCAAGTTGAAAGCGCATAAAGAGATAAAGAAAAAGTTAGAAACAAAAAATGTGGAACTATAAGTTCTTCACACTCATTTTGAAGGAAAACACTTTGTTGTAGAGAACTTGGCTCGACGAATGAATGACTATCAGTAGATGCAGACATTAGTCCAAGCGTTCGATATCGAACGAAAATAGTTTGTTGCTTGGTTTATCAACTTGAAGGAACTCTTCCCTGCACTTCCATGTCCTTGGGACATTCTTGTTCTAGCATACATTGGTGAAGCTACCTAGATTGTGAATGATCCTAGAAGCAAAGAAGATAAGATGAGGGCATTGTTGGAGGCTTTTCGATTACCTCTGAAAGTTGCAGCAACCATAGGGAAACCATCATCAACGCCTCAACCACCACGTGCACTAGAAGCTGGCAAAGGCCCATTAGAACCACCACCACAAGGAATTGTGTGACCTTCTCTAGTAACTTTAGCATTCTAGCAAGGTTGAGAATCCATTATTGTCAGGGTGTTCCATTTCATTGTCTATGAGCACCACAATTTTCTAATTTTTTTTTGTACACTCGGGCACTTGGTGTGTTGATAGAGTCAGTGTTTATATAGATGTGTTTTGTTGTGTGTGTGGTTAATAACTTCATACCTTCCAAGTTGTAATAAACTAAAGGATAAGTTTTCACTTAGCTATGGGGGTATGATGAAGTGTTCAGTTGATGCATCAACTGGGTTGTGTTGACTAAGCCTCGTTGATGCAGCCATGATGATGTCACCCCGTTGATGCATCCATCCATGCGTTAATGAAACCTTGTTAACGCAAAGTCTATCTTTTACTATAAACATGTGTGCACTTGTAGCATTTATAGCATCTTTTTGATATGGTTGTAGTGATGCTCTTGCAGTTTGTTTTTGCAAAAGTTAGAATATTTCCCAAGTGCCCACAGTAGGAGTTTGAAGAGTGTACAACTCTTTATTCGAGCACTAATGTACCTGAGCCCATTACCATGACCAGCAATAAAGATAAAATTTTTGAACATTCCCTACAGCACTTGGATTAAACTACTTAAGCATTAAAATATTTTAATATTTTAATAATTCTAAAGCTTTTGTTATTATCGTTTTACAGTTACAGTCCTTTTCATAGTTTATGAAAATTATAAGCATGAACATCTCGAACATATATTTGACACTTGGCAATCTAGTGACGCTTAATGCCCGGTAACCCAATAGTGGTTAGGGCATGCTTAGGATGTGCATGGAGGATGGGATCAGTTGTTTATGCGAGGGATAGCTAAGAGTTAGAATAGAGCAATCATAAAATTATATAGAGTTTTATTTCCTACATTAGAAGAATTAGAATTTAAAGATAAAAAGAAAACTTATAAAAATCATTTGCCTTAATTTCATTCAACCATCATTTTATAATATCACAAGTGAGGTTGGGAAGACAACGACTGCTCTAACTGAGGTTTTGTTGGCTAGAATTTTGTGTACGTAAGTGCTTGTAGTCTTCGAAATTCATCCAGGTCACGCATGAATGCTCGTGATTAATATGGTTGGGCGTAGGGGTACCTCACCACTCATCACTCCCTCCAACTAATACCTCCAAGGTTGAAAGACTCATAACAAGTATGTAGAAACTTCAAATCAAAATTTATTAAAACCTATAAGATTTATATCGAATATGCTACATGTTTACATATCAAAATCACGTTTAGGCATCACTCAACATAATCCTATATTGATAAATGTTGAAATTACACATAAAGCAATAACACATACTGAATTTCTGCTCTTGTACCCTAATCCACCATCATTACCAGTTGCATCACCTGCTTAACATATCTCACATGATTATTATATATAATTATCTCATTTAAGTATGCGAAAACATCATAATCATAACTTTAGAGATAAAGAATCATAATATAAAAATCAGGATCATAACCAACTAACTTATCTTGATAACTCATCAAAACCACACACGTATATTTAAACCATAATCATAATGCAATATCCTAGGGCCTATGAAAGACATGTAACAAGATTTTTCATTTTCTTTTAAAGAAATATGTTTTGCAGCATCTTAATAATATATGTCACTCATCTTCTACTACTTACAATAAATATAATTGACATATTTTGTATTCATGCTACTCATTATTCTATCTTTTGGTCTTAACTTAAAGGTAATTCATACTCTCCTAGATACTAAAATTATTACATGTAAATATTCTACCTCATCATGTCTACCACCTTTACTATTTTGTCAGTATAACTGAAGCATTTTTTGTATTTGTGTCTTATTTTGTCATCTATCTAAAACTTTCTCCATAATAAGTTTCCAAGATTGCTTTGAAATTATTATTACATCAATATTTTCAATGCCCCATTTTCATAGCCATAATTTTTTTGTCATTGTTGTTGCGATTTTCAAATGATCTCTCCTAAGATCTTATTGCTATCTATATAGATGTATATTGCAAAAGTTAAGTGCACTTTAAGCTTTTATTTGGAATACTAAAGCTAATCACTTGGAAATTTATTTCTATGTTTCATTGATAAATTTAAAAAATGATTATATAATTTAATTAATTTGAATGTAGCAATTAAAAGGCCAAGTATAAAGTTGGAAAATTATATTAAATAATCAATAATTACTTCCTATTTCTTTCAATAATATATGTTTTTAAAAATGCACACATATGAAATTTAGGTAGATTATATCTGAATTTAGAATTTAGTGTTAAAAATATTGATTTAAACTGCCAATGAAACGATAATAAAATTTAAGGATATTGTACAATTTTTGTAGATAGAGATTAGTGTGGTAGGTTGATGAGTGGTGGGTACCCCCTATGCTTTACCATACAAACCAAAAGTGTTCACTAGCGATCTGGTCAAATTTTGTATACTTATTTACCCAAGTGATTGATATTCTTAAGTAGTGAATCATGTAGTTGCAAGGTTGTGTCTTCCTAACTCACACTTGTGTATTATCAGTATTTATGGTTAAGGCTCATGATGTATATTTTTGTAATTATTTTTGATATATTTTTATCCCAATATTTGGATGATTGAATAAAGGTTTAATAATTAATTATCTAACTAATCAACTAATCTTGTGACTAACTATCCTAATGTGGAGTAACCGTTCCCACTTACTATACACATCTTGAACTAGTGTTGACACTACTGGGTTACCAAGTGGCTATTATTGGGCATACCAAATATTCATTGCTAGGGTTACCAAGTGTTAACACATTATACTTGAAGTAGTCATACTTACATGTTTATGATTAATAACATTAATTACTTAATTACAAACAGTAATGGAAAATGCAAGTAAAGTAAAGTTAAGCTAGTCCAAGTGCTGTAATGGATATAGAAAATATTGATTTTATTACCATCATGTTGATGTGTTCAGGTACATGGGCATTCAAATAAAACTCCATACAATCTCTTAGATCCACATTGTGGACACTTAGAGAGAAAATATTCTAACTCTAGGGAAAGAAAACTGTAAGAGTTCGACTAAGACTATGATTGAAAAGTGTCATAAATGTGAGGGATGCATGCATTTATATATAGAGTGATTATTTCAGTGTTGACATATCTATGTCAATGCATCCTAACATGCATTGATGGGAATATGTCGATGGGGCTACATTGATGGAGATGCATCAACATAGCCTATGTGATTGATGTCTCATCGTACCCTCATGACTAACTAAAAATTCATCCTCAAGTGAATAGAATTAAGATCGAGTTTCTTACAAAATTGGGAGGTATGCTATTTATTAACTAAAAGATAGATAGAGTAACCCTTAACTAACTTTGAATGTTAGATTGTACATTGTAACAAAAATGAGTATCCATTACAACAAAATTGGACACTTTACAAAAATTCAACAGGTGCTTGTAGAATAGTTGCAGGTGGAATAAAGTCTTAAATAGTGCCAAAAGGTGGAGGATCTTGTGGCTTTGATGGTCCCTTATGTTGTCTAGATGCTAGTAGAGGTAGAGGTTGGCCTGCTATTACTGTTGCTTTTGTTGCAAGTTTGAAAGCATCTAGAAGTGCTTTCATGTTTTTTGCTTTGCTTTATGGATCATACCATGGTCCACGTGGCTTCACAAATGTGGGCTAGTATAGGAATATCCCATGGATAGGGCATTGAAAGAAATAGTTCCTTCACATTGACAAATAAGGTTGTGAAGGTTTTAAATTCTATGTCAAATGTCTTTACAAGGTTTTGTAACTTTTGGTAATTGTTCATCTTCCTAGCTAGGTTCTGAATAATAGATTGTTGATCAATGAGTATGCTTTTGAGAACATCAAGCTTTGAATTAGCTATCTATAAATTTTGCTTTATCTCTTTGTAAAGCTTGAATTCTACTTCATAAAGGAGGTAGGAATTGGCCATCTACTTCTCAAGCTCAAATCTTGACCTCCCCATTGTCAACATTATTAAGTTTGCTTAAGGAAGGTTGGCAAGTTCCATGTACTATGTCATCTCTTCAATCTACAACTTTTTAAGGTAGATTTAAATCTTATTGAACACATTTAGTCCATTAAAGATGGGCTACCATATGTCACATCTCTATTGGAGTTGCTGGAGGGCCTCATTCATTTTTTCCTTTGCTAGTTTGATATTTTTTTCATTAACCTCATTAAGAAGCCCAACCTAGTTATTGTAGTGATTTTTCATGCATTCAAAATTTTAGGACTTGATTCTCTAGGTGGCTACCTAAATGGTAGTTTTCTAGTAAAGGATATAGACTTCTTTCATTGAGAGATTTCAATTTTTGTCTCTCAACATCCTCAAGTCTAAATTCACATTGGAGAGCTACTCCTACTACTTATGTATTAATTCAACTAGTTGGTTCTCTTATTGCTAAGCATTGTTTAAGTGGTGATTGTCCTTTGTGAAGACTAAGTTCTTCTTTTGGACTTATGATAGGTCCTTATCAGTGTTGAAAATCATGGCTTCTGACAAGGATACATCGAAGATCATGGTTTTCTTTTTGTTCTTGGCCTTTTGAAATCTTTATTAAAGTTGTTGAAGAGCTTCATTTGTGGTAAGCTCAAGCCTAACAATCATAGGGATGGAGAGATAGAAATGTAACTCAACAACTTCAGTGGCCAACTATCAATTAGCTATAACAACCTTCTCTAGTTACATGTTGACAATTAGTATTTTGTCCCTTGTCTCGAGCAATTGCGACTAGTTTGTAGTGATATCATTCTAGAGTTCAAAGATCTTCAAAAGTAGTTGCATAATTTCAAATAGTCATTCCAACACTTTCTTATGTTGAAAAATGCTTATTTGATGGCTCCTTGATCTTGCAAATGCATGGATGTTTGCCATGAGGGCAATGTTAGGTATTGACATCGCATGAGTATTTAGGGCTTTAGCAATCCTATTAGCCACCACTTCTACCACTATCTCTTGACCTTTGTGTTGCATGACTAGGATGGTCATCCCCTAATATTCCTCCAATATTACTATGATCTCTTGGGCATTTGGATTAGGCCTTATGGATGCTTAGTTCCTCAAGGGTAAGAATAGTGAGGTAGTTTCACTATCCAACCAGCTGATGATCCTTGCAACCTTGTTCAAGTGGTTTATGGTTGGATGGTAGATAGATGATCCTTCACCACTTGTAGAGCTTTGTTGCTAATGTAGTTGCTTGTCCTAAAGTTTTCTTAATCATTCAGTAGCTACATGTACCTTTGGTGTACTTTCTAGAGTTGTAGGTGGTGGTGGTCATTGCTTCTTTTCTTGTAGCTTGATTGCTGCCTTCTCTTTCATCATTTCCTATCATGATGTAGTAGGAGCATGATAGATCATATCATTGGTATAGCAAGCTATCCCTTCCATTTTATGGAGTTTGTAGATGGGACATGAAAAAGGAAGGGTCTTTGATGAATCATTTAACTAGCTGTGTTGATGGGCATGTGTTGACACAGCCCCATCAAAGCATGATTTGATTCATTGACATAGTGTCTCTAGTTTTTCCTATGTAAATGTGTACACCCATCACATTTATGGCATGTTAAGTCAATAGAATAGCCAAGTTCTTATAATTTTCTTTTGCTAGAGTTAGAATATTTCTCAAGTGTTCACAGTAGGACTTTAAGGATTATACTAATCCTTAGTCGAACATCAATGTACCTGAACACTTTGATGTGCTAGAAATAAAGATAAGATTCTTGGAATTCCTTGCAACACTTAAGAATAGATTAATGTTTCCTTTCATGCACTTTATTACTTATGCATTTATATTTATGTCCTTAGTTAAGTAATACATTTAATAATAACTCATAAGTACAACCTGAAACACCACAAAATTTTGAGCTTAGTACTTCTCCAACAAGAATTGGGCTAAGTCATGACGTCCCTCAGCATGACTAAAAGCTTGAGGGCCCCATAGACAGCTTCAAGCTAAGTCGAATTCAACAAGAAATAGGTCCCTAGGACCCACAGACGACCACGGTGACATTTGGTATCAAACATGACAACTTCGGAGATCAAGATACTTAGTTTTTACTAAGTATACATTCTCAGTGTATACGCCCAGCGTGTATGCCTAAGTTCACATTCTTAGCGTACACACCCAGCGTACATGCCTCACAAGTACGCTCAGCCTGTACGATTGGTGTATACGCCCAGCATGCAATCCCCAAAGACGACATGGAAATAGCACTGCAGAACAAGATTTGGTACAAGGCAACAATTCACATGAATAGAGCAACCATTAGCGTATACGTCCTGACCATCCAACGTATACGCCCAGCACATCCAGTGTATACGCCCAGCATATACATCCTGCATGTCCAGTGTATACACCCACCAGATACAGTATATACGCCCAGCGTATACGCTCAGTAGAGGCAGCACATTGTACACTTGTTGCACCCGTTCAATGTGCCACGTGTCACCCAACCCGAGTCTAACGTCTAAACCTATATAAAAACCCCAATTTTTCATTAGAATGGGGTTGGCAATTTGGAGCAAACCAGAGAGAAAAAATAGAGACGCTAAGAACCAGAGCAGAGAACCTTGTACGCTGGACCTCAACCCTGTACGCTGAGCATACAGCCTCTACACTGTGCCTGCAGTTTGAACCAGCACACTGTCATCCCTGCATCCACTGGGGCTATTCGTCTGCCTTGTGTGAAAGCCACAACTACGTTAGACCGGTACATTGTAACTCTCACTTTGCAATAATATTGCTGCATTTTCTTCCTATAATCTGTTACAGTTTTTCATTAATTGTTGCATGTTTACTGTTTATGCCCTTGTACGTTTACGCTCTGTTTACACTAGTTACGTTGTTTACACTTTGCTTTACGTCTATTACGCCATTCACATATAACCCTGCGTATAGCACCTCGGTGTACGTTTGGGAAAATCCTTGCCTGATCCACGTGCGGACCACTCAAGGTACTTTACCTTCATTAATTCCAGCTTGCCCTCAAGTGAAGGTAGGGTCTTCTGTGCGTGTCCGGAGATCTCCCGGTTTCTGTTTCCTTCCAGCTGGAGACTGATGATTTCGGATGGTACACAACCACCTCAAACGTACTATAATGCTTGGTAATCCTAGTGGGATTATCACTTAGTTTGCCCTGTAGCTTAACACTTGGTAACCTAGTAGTGTTTATAGCAAGTTTAGGATGTGCATGAAAGGTGGGCCTGGATTCTTATGTTAGGATAGTTAGATTAAGGCATTAGATAGCTAATTAGTTAATTTACAATAAATTACCTTTGTTTTACACTTAGATTAAATCAAATAAAATATAAAATATAAATAAATATAATGTACTTCGGCTTACACTTAACTATACACTTGAACTTACACAAGTAAAGCCAAGAAGACAATGATCATGTTTCTAAGTCATTATCTTTACTTATTGGTATATTTAGGGGCTAAGTCCATAGAATTTGATTAGATTATTAGTGCAATGCTTGTGATTCGTATGGTTGGGCATAGGGACTACTTGACTACTTGCTGCTCATCATTGGCGTTGTTGCCGAGAATTTAGTCTAGTTAAGTGTGCTACATAGGAAAGATAGTGAAATCATCTAAAGACATTGTAAGGAATAATTAACACTAAATCATTAAGAATAAAATAATAACAAACACACACTATTTTCAAATTATCACTAATGTGGCTTCTTCTCATAGGAAAGAATCTTCACTACCACTCATCAAAAAATTTAGTTAAAGACAAGAAGGTCAAAAAATGCAAGTACCCCAAGAGTTCCAGGTTTTCTACACTCATGCAGATCCTTACACTCTAGATTTGACCTTCATATTGCATCAAGATAAGTAGTTGGAATGAAGGAACATGGAAGGCAATATTGTGTTGACTCTCGATCGATTTATCACTACGATGCTATTGAACAATCTCATCAAGTTTAGCATTGCTAGGCTTAATGCTGAGTATGAAGTCCAAGATCACCTATATTAGGATTATCATCCCATAGAGGTCTAAAGAAGAAAAGCTTGATAAATGGAAGCTTGATATGAGGCTACAAAGGACAAGCAGTTTCCTACCCACTTGTTCTTGTAATCATACAAAGATAATGAGGACTTCTTTTCAAGGTAGTCTTAATACATTAATTCCTCCACTTTCTTTGATGGGGAGACACTTAATCAATGGTTGCAATCAAGTGTGGACAATCTTGGTTATGGGAGGTATAGATCTCAAGACTAGAGAACATCAAAAGATGGGATCCATAGCCAATCATCCAAAGGCAAGAACAATGACATGCACCAGGAGAATGATAAACATGGTGATTAGGGTAGGGATCGAAGAAGAGAAGATAATAGGCATCATTTAGGTTCTAACTCTCCTTCCTCTTCACCTTCATCATCATCGTCATCATCTTTCTCCTACATCTTTGACAAGAGAAGTAGAGGCTAGGGTCATGGATGGAATAATAGAGATCATGATGGAGATGAACCATAGCATAAGGATGGTCATAGATCCTACTGAGAGAATAGTGACAAAAGGAATAAACAATAGTAAGGAAAAGAACATCATAGAGAATGAAGGCATAGTAGGATTCATCATAGGAATTATGGCTGTAATAAGGACCACAAAGATTACTATGACTATGATGAGCCCTTGCTAGCTACAAGAAAAATGTTGAACATCTTAGAGGATATTAGAATTTCCACTAGGCACTTGAAGGATAACCACATAAAATGGTTGGATATGAACAATATCCCCAAGTTTGAGGGGGGATATAATTTAGATCTGAAAAATCATTTGCAAGCCTTCCATGATGCCTATGCCTTACAATATGTGAAGAATGAGTGGCAGAAGCTAAAAATATTTTCATGAACACTTATAAAATAAGTAGAGAGCTAGTATTGGTCCTTGGAACCAAAATCTATTTCGTGATAGAGTATGATGCTAGAGTTGTTTAACAATAAGTACTAGATGTACTCCAGAGTGTCCAATCTGCAGAGGAAAATCCAAGAATAAAAACAAGGCACTCATGAGTCCTTGGATGTAGCCATGGATAGGTACTACTCTTTGTTGCACTGATTCCTAGGTCATGTGATGAGTGACAAGGTACCCTTATGTCCAACCATAAGAATCACAAGTGTTCATACGTGATTCATTTGAATTCTGTGGACTTTATACTTTCCAATGCATTAGTGTTCTAGGAAGTGAATCTTTGCCTTAAGGTTAATCATTTTTTCCCCAATTACACTTGTGATGTACACTAGTATGGTTAAGTGTAATTGAGGCATTTGATTTTTATCATTTTATATTCTATGTTTTGGTGTTCAAAGGGAGATAAAAGTAATTGGATTAACTAATTTAAATTAACTAATTAACTAGTGTCTAACTAGTCCTAACATAAGCATTTGGTCCCACTTTCTACACATGTTCTGAACCCATGTATTCACTGCTGGCTTACCAAGCACTATGCTACTAGGCATACCAAGTAATAACGCTACTGGGACTACCAAGTGAATACGTGTTACGCTTGAAGTGGTCATACTTATGTGTTTAATCTATCTAACTTATCTTATTTAACTACTTCATTAGCCTAATTACTTATCTTATTTAACTACTTTCTAGATCTTCTCTTACGAATTAATAAACCAGAGATAATGGGTGATCTTCTTGATCTTCTAGTTTTCACTCCACTAGTTGTTCCCAATTCAGAAACTTTCTTTTCTTCTTCTTCTGATGAAGAATCAGTCTTAGAATCAAGAATATCTTTTGAAACTTTGAAACTTTCCAAACTATGAAACTTCTTGGTCATGAACTGAAAATAGTATCTAATTTCTTAAGCCTTACAAATAATTCTTGATGTACTAAAAGTATAAGGCTTATGAACCTAGAGGCTTAATTTTCAGCCCTCCTTCTAGC
>MNCI01008566.1:1045851-1081421 GCA_015680685.1 Gnetum montanum
CTCACCTAACTTCTCTCCCAAGTAACTTGGCCAACTAATTAGAAAATTGCTTGTCCAACAAGTTAGGAGGCTACTTGCCCAACAAGTTAGGTAAGTTACAACAGTATTGGGTGGTTTCAACCACCAAAGAGATAAGGAAGTTGACAAGTGAACTTGGTAGTTAAAATACAATCTTAAAGATACATAGGGATACAAGCTATAATACTCCATACATATATATCCCTTTGATTTTGCTTCTTCCAAATGAGATGTCAAGTCTTCTAAGTGATGTATAGGTAAGTTGCGATTTCCAAATATCCCAAAAATATCTCAAAAATATCTCTCCTAACTTTTCTCTCAAGTAACTTGAGTAACCAATTAGAAGATTACTTTCCCAACAAGCTAGGAGAAAGTTACAACAATTTTAGATAGTTATGAAAAGAAAATATGCAACTAACAAGTGTTTACATCATATATGATATTGGGTAAATATCCTCAAGGATTTGGTCTTTGAATATAATTTTAATATATAGGTAAGTATCCAACATTTATATTCAATAATTATCTTTGAGGATTACGTTTCATTTTTTTTAAAGAAATATAATCGGTTATAAAATTAACTTTATGGGATGGCAAATAGTTTCAAATGTAAATGGTTTTCTAACGTGGTTAATCGCGTTGCTTTGATGGCTTCTTCTATGCGTAGCTTTCTCCCGCGATTTGTGCCGTTTCTCTCCACCAAACTGCTCCGTTCGTTATTTTGCTGCCACCGCTCTGCCTTGGATTGGCCTGAGGTCATGATTACCACCACCATTGGTTTGTTGCTGACGTCGTTGGAACCCTACCGCTTCTCTGCTGCCGCCATCTCCATGTCTTCCACATCCGCCATGGCTGGGTGTCATCTATTGAACCCCCACAAACATGATTGCAATTGGAACAGCTTCTACGCGCAGCTCGGCATCAATTACTAATTTACTCATATTAATGGTGAAATGACTTGAATCTGTGAACCCTCGGCAATGGTGTCTTGCCCCTATTCGTGGACAGCGTCCAAGTCCAGTGCATTTGTATTTTTGTTTTGTAGTTTTTGCTGGTAATCGTCCAGAATCGCAGGCGTAGGCGTAGGCATGGCAACCAGCTGCGTTCTAACCCTGCTTCATTTGTCTTCAGTAGTCTTTGGCCAAGAAATTAGGCTCACTGTGGAAACAGAACAAAGAAACCCTTCGCGGCAAGTGTTTGACAAAATTCCGAAAGGAATATGAAGTGATTTCTGACGTTTTTTTGGCAAAATTTTAGCGCTGAGCAGCACTGCGTTTTTGTTGCCATATTGATACTACGTTTTTTTTAAATTTGTGCTTAACCCTGTCTCTGAGAGTATTCAATAACTGTTTCTTCTTAACACAGAACCTATTTTCTCTGTTCTTTGGCTTCTGTGAAAGCAGGACCAACATCATTCTTGAATAATATTCATATTTGTGTGGCTAGGCCTTGTATATTCCATGTCTGCCACCGTTACTGAACTAGTCTAAGTTTGGTTGAATGTAATATGCTGAGATATTAGATTCTTTTCCCAATGTAAGGTTAAATTAAATATTTTTTTTATCACCATAAAACTCATCCGAATTTTAACACCTATTTTATTTTTATTCTTCTTAAGTAAACTGAAACTCCTGCTCCATGTAGTGGCTGAAAATGTGCCAACAGATAGACATTGCATCAACGAGGCATCGTCCTTTTTAATTGAATGTGTTTTAGCTTCTACCATGGACTATTCGAAGATGGCCATTACTACTTCCTCCTCAGCCTTTTGAATTCATTCTTGAAGCTATTTGATAGCTTCATCTCTTGTAATTGCCAGGCTAAGGATTGTTTGCTCTGCATGTCAGGCATGAAGGTCAACAACCTTTACAACCAAGCATTGATTTTGCTCTTAGGCCATTTCTAGTTGCCCCTCCAAAATGATGCATTTGCCCCTTTCATTCAGCAGCTTTAATTGGTTTGCAGTGATGTTCTCCAAAAGATCAAAGATATCCAAAGTTGGTTGCTCAATTCCTACTAGTTGTTCTAGCAGTTCATGATAGGCTGTGTTCAATTTCTCACTGATTGTGCCTATAGAAATCTGCACATCTTGGAGTGTAGATATATTTGGTACAGATGCTATCGGTGCATTCAATGCTTTAGCTACATGTTCAGCTACCACTTTTGCCACTGTTTCCTACCCTTGGTGCTGCATCACTAATATAGTTGCCTCTTCACCTTCCTCCAACCTTACCAAGAAAGTGGCAACATTCCTAGAGATTTCTAGGAGTAGATGATGTATTGCTAATGACATTGTCACCTCTCGAGCATTGGGATCTAACCTTGAAGGAAACTACATTCTTTGGGCAAAGAAAATGGAACCACCCCTATCCATCTAGCTAATTGTTTGAGCCACCACATTAAGATGACTTATTACTTGCCGATACATAGATGGATCCACCCCACTCATTTCTACCTATTGCTCTTGTTCACTTAAGAGCCACTCTCAGATTTTTCATAGATGCTCAAGGACTACATAGTCCTCTGGTGTTGTCTCCTAAGTGGATGGTGGTGGTGGAAGCTCCTCTTCTTGAATTATTGTTGGCATTTTATCTTTCATGATTTCTACCCATGAGGCTAAGAGAGCATGCCTAAGAGTGTCCTTTAAATAGAAAAAAATACCTATCCTCTTGCAAAGTTTTCTTTTAAGACATGGAAAGTGCAGGGTCCTTCTTTCATGTTCGTTCTCCTTGAAGTGTTTCTCAATCTCCAAAAAAATTAGTTATATAAGGTTAATGGGAAATTTCTTGCTTGGCCTCACTATTGGATTGAGGTGATAGGCTGCAATCTTGAAATAAATTTTCTCTATTGGTGTGAGTGCACTATCCTCCTTACCGTCCACCCCATACCATTTTTGGGTCCACTTTATTTTGGCCTTAGGATTACCTTTTGTTGATATCTCCACCAACTATGTTCTAATGTTTGGCAACCCCAGTGCTTGTGCAATGGCCTCCACTGAGTAGGAAACTTGAACGTCCTTGATTTTTACAATGGAATCTAGCCTTCGGCTATTTCAGAAGAGATAGGTATCTTCCATGTACCATTCCCCATTGGTTGTGATGATTGGCCATATGGGAGAGGTTTGCAATTGTGTTCTGACATCCTTTGGAGATTTTTCTAAAAATGGCCTGAAGTTTATCTCTTGAAGAAGTAATCTTTGGATCTCTCAAGACTTGATGATGTTTAGGTAGGCTTCAGTTAGGGTGACCTTAAGCCTAGGCATAGGTCTAGGTGCTTCTCCTTGTTGAGATTGTTTTGTAGGCACTTATCCCTCTAGAATCTATTGAATAGATTCCACTTTGGGCTCTTATTGAAGAGGTTCCATTGCATGGGTCATTTCTTGTTGTTCATGGCCTTGTTCCTACTAGCCCCTTCCACCTTTGGGTTATTTCTCTTATGATTGTGAGGGTTCTCCTTCCTGCAAGCTCTTATGTTTTGGTACCATCTACAATCACAATAGAATTATGGATTAGCAATTATTGTGTAACCTTAAAAAAATTAGGATATCTTAACACTTGAGGGTAGTTACACTTGGCTAAGTTGTGATTATGGCTAATTTAATTAACTTAATTGTTATTTCTATTTATGCCTTATCATTGATAAATCATCCCGGATGTTGTTGGAAGGCTTAAGTTGAAAAACATTGATGTTTATGTTTGATTAAGGTTACTAACCCTTGGGGGGATTAGAAAATTTTTTCAAAAATTGCATCAGAAACCTTAAGGTTTGTGGCCCCCATGATAAAGATCTTACCTTTGGTAAGTTTAGAATCGAAAAATAGAGTGATTTGAACAAATCATTTGAAAGTTATGGACTCTGGAAGGTTTTGGACTCTAAAAAATTGCAAACATTCCTCGTGTGTTATGAGCAAATGACCATAAATTCCAAAGTGTCTAGCAGTATATATAGTATTTTTGTATTGCATTAATGAGGCCTCAATGATGGGGCCTCATCAATGAGGTTAGCTGCATCGACGAGGCCTCAACGATGCAGCTGTTGAACATCGTTGAATTTCATTGACTTTGGTCAAACTTTCAAAGTACATGAAATTTTTTGATGAAAGTAGGATCAAATGAAAGCTTAGAAGACCAAGAATAGTATGAAATCATGAGAAGAGGGCATTGAAGTTCATAAATTTGAAAAATGAAAAAAATTAATTTAATGGATGAATGTAATGAAAGGTTAATGAGTAATGAGCAGTTTATACAATGAAAAATACAAAATATAAGATTGTAGCGATGTCAAAGGTAAGGAACCTTAACTAATCAAGCCAAAAGCTATGCAAGTAAGTCCTCCCCATAGTAGGCTCATGTCCTTTTTGCCCTTGCATAACCTCAACTAAGGAGTTTGTAGGCCCAATAGTTGATTTAATGATCATGATAAGTTAAAGAACAACCCAAAAGAATCCACTCAAGCATCCCAATATGTTAGACTAAGACATAGAGCATAACATAGAACTTGATAGTGAGGTAAGTTACAGTAGCATGGATGGATGATAGAGAAGGTGGAATGAAGCTCCAAATTGAGGTCGTTAGAAGTCCCTTATGGAATTGTGGATAAAATGACCTAAGAAGTTCCATCCTTAGTCTAGACCAAAGCCATCCACTTTCAATGAGTTCGCATCACCACTCTAAGACTGATCCACCCACTCAAGACACAAGAGTGTTCCTACAAGATAACCACCATTCCAAAAAGAGAAGAGAGAAGTAGGAAGTAACAGAGAGAGGGCCTTAGTTAGAGGGGACCTTCAGGCATAGATGTATGTCTTTTGAGTCCCATAACTAGTGCTTGTAGCCCTTTTATTTGTCCAAGGGATGTGCTTTAAATTCCCATTATTTTTTTCAAATAGGAACCACACCATGCAAGGACTTATTCATGTCAAAGCGGTGTGCTTTGAATATCCATCATTTTTTTTGAATGATGGGAACCACACCATACAACAACGTTATTTGTCTTCCTACCATTGGTAGTATGGAATGGTAAGAAGTCTACGAAAGACACTCAAGCACTCAAGCAAGAAGAAGAATATAAAGAGTATTGAGTCCCCTTGAAGTCACACCCTTTACAAACCTTTGAATCCTTCCTAATTTCAAAACTACCAAGGTCATTGATTGATTAAAAGTTTCTTTAATGAAAAAGGAACCTCAAATTCCCAAATCAAGAAAAACCATATAGTTCTTTGGATGGGTGGATGACATGGACTCATTGCCTATCCTAAGAAAAATAAACCATGTCAAAGTCATTAGACATTAGAATTCAAAAATAGAAAGTAGACATCAATAATCATACATTAAGCATAAACCATCATTAGCAAACAACAACAACAACATTGTGTCTTGTGATAATAAAGTAGATTTATTAGTAAAAATGAGAAAATATCATACGTAATCGAAAGAAACACAAGAAAAAAATAAAATAAAATATATAAGAAAGTGTAAAATAATCAAGAAAATTTAAATGTACTAAAAATGATATAAAATTAGAAAAATTTGAAAATAAAAAATTTGTAAAATCAAAAAATGTAAAAAATAAAAAGAGAAAAAAATTAAGAGGCAATGGTAATGGTTAGCATGGATGGCCATCTCCCCCATAATTGAGTTGGAAGGAGGAGATTCGAAAAATAGAACATGGATGTCCATCAGGTGAGGTGGTAGTTACACTGGCCTATCTTGGTTCTAGGAAAGGTCTAATTTGTTGAATATTGACCAATTGCTTTTTATTTGGGCTATTAGATTTGTAAATTATCATGGCCCCAACGGGAAAGGTTTGATCAATTATATAAGGTCCCTTCCACAATGTTTGAAATTTTTCCTTTTGAGGTACATGTGTGGGGTTCCAGTAGAGGACTTTATCTCCTAGTTGAAACCTTACTATCCTAATTTTAAGGTTGTGGCATTACTTACTGAATGCCTTTTTCACCTCATTCAAAGTAGGGCCACTAAGTGATTTTAATCTAGCACATTCAGATTGATCAATCTTTCCTTTTGTGCTAAACTTAGGTCAAGATTTAGATTACAGGCTATTGAGAGTGTAGGGAGCTCAGATTGAATTGGGAGTGTTGGGAGTTTTTTATACACTAACTCATAGGGAGAATATCCAATAGGAAGTTTCCAAGTTGATCAGGAAGCCTAGAGATTATCATAAGGTTTTGTGCTCCAATCCTTCCTANGAAGCCTAGAGATTATCATAAGGTTTTGTGCTCCAATCCTTCCTATATTTGCTAATGGTTTGTGTTAATATTTTTGTAATCTCTCGGTTGCTTACCTCTACTTAACCATTGGCTTTGGGGTGGTAAGGTGTTGTTAATTTATGTTCTACCCCTAAGTGTTGAATTAATTTTCTAAATGTGGCATTTGTGAAATGAGTCCCATTATTAAAAATTAGTGAACATGGCACCCCAAACCTATTGACAATATGTTGTTGTATAAATCTAGCAGTAGTGGATGATGTGCAATCTGTAATAGCTGCCACTTTAGCCCATTTTGTGCAATAGTCAACTGCTACTATAATATACACTTTCCCATTAAACATGGGTGTGATGGAACCCATGAAGTCAACACCCCATATTTCAAAAGGTTCTAGTGGTTGAATCCACTGTTGAGGACCTTCCATATGAGCGGTTATCCCCCTGTCATGTTGACAACATTCACAAGACTTGAAAAACTAGTGGGCATCCCTAAAGATTGTGGGCCAATAGTATCCTACCATCAGGATTTTTATGGCCATGCGTCTCCCTACATAGTGGCCATTACAAGGTCCTTCATGAGCATCCTAGAGAATGCATAGTTGATCATTATCAAGGACACACCAACAGATCAAGCCATCGGCATACACCTTGTAAAGGTTTCCATTAATTTTCATGAAGTATTTAACCTAATGAAGAAATTATTATTATTTTCCTAAAATCCAAGTCTTGTGGCATCTCTTCAGTGAGAAGATATGTGAAGATGTCATCATACCATATTGCTTTTTTAAGTGTGTGTTCATTTATTGCCCCAGTAAAGAGGAGTTCATCTAGAAACTGATAGAGAGTGGGCTTTCCTCCTCTTTTTTATCCCATCTTAAGTGAGAAAGATGGTCAACAACCACATTCTCAGTTCCTTTTCAATCTACCATAGTAAGATTGAATTCCTGCATGATCACAAGCCACTGTATAACACGAGGGCTCACCATCGGCTTATTCATAAGGAAGAAAATTGCACTATGGTTCATATGTATGAATACTTTGTAACCTAGCACATAATGTCTAAAATTTTCTAGCATGTACACCACTACCATTAATTTCTTCTCCATGATGATGTAATTTTACTATGCTTCCATAATGCTTTGACTTGCACAATGGATATAATATGGATGTTTCTTATCATCCATCTACATGAGTACTACTCCCAAAGCATAGTTTGATGCGTGTGGCATGATATAGAATGGTTTGGACCAATCAAGTGCTTGTATGATTGGTATTTCTATGAGTTTCTATTTTAATTGTTGAAATATATTTTCACATTTCTTGGTCCAAATGAAAGGTGCATCTTCTTTTATAAGTTCTACTAATGGATTTGCAATCTTAGAGAAATTCTCAATAAAGCACCAATAGTAACTAGTGCATCTAAGGAATGATCAAACATCTTTAATGGTCTTTGGTTGATGTGTTATTCTTTGGATGACCTTTATCTTTTCTAGGTCTACCTCAATCCCTTTTTGAGAAATTTGATGCCCTAGCATAATGCCTTCTTGGATCATGAGATGACTCTTTTGTCAATTGAGTTGTAGATTTGTCTCAACACATCTCTTCAGTACTTGCTCAAGTCAGTCCAAGGCTTCCTCAAATGTAGCTTTGTAGGTGGAGAAGTTGTCCATGAAAACTTCAATAGAACTACTAATTTGTTGTTGAAATATATGAAGGACCAAGCATGAAATGTCACAAGGGCATTGCATAGGCCAAATGGCATCTTATAGTATGTAAAATTCCCCTAGGGACTCATGAATGTTGTTTTAGCTTTATCTTCTAGTGCAATTTGGATTTGGTTATAGCCACTATAACCATCCAAGAAACTATAATAACAATTCTCGGATATGATGTCTAATACTTGAACCACAAATGGCAAAGGAAAATGATCCTTAAATGTTGCCATATTTAACAACCTAAAGTCAATGCAAACCTACCATTTACCATCCTTCTTTGGTACAATTACGAGTGGACTAACCTACTCACTATCTATGACTAGATAGATAAACCCACCTTGAGGACTTGCTCTATTTCCTCCTTAATGATTTGCTTCAATTTGGGGTTTAGCTACCATTGCAACTACCTTCTAGGCTTCATGGCTGAGTCAATGTAGATGCGGTACTGACATATCCTTGGATCAATTCCTGTTAGCTTCAGATATGACCAAGAAAACACTATTAACCATTTATTCATCACTTTCAACAAATTTTCATTTTTGTTCAGGAGCAAGTTTGGCATTAATGATGAATGGTTTACCATTCTTTAAAAATGCATACTCCGTTTTGATTGGTAAATTTTTTAGTTCTAAGGGATCCTACTTGAAATGATCAAGGATCTCCAACTCTCCCCAATAGTTATCATCATCTTCATTAGAGAGTTGGAAATGGACTTATTCAATTTTTTCTATGCCTTTTACATATTCACAAGTTAAAATCTTAGTTGGCTCCATGCATATTGTGTTGCTATCTAAATTAGCTATCAACCACTAGGTGCCCTCCTACTTTGAGACTATTGCGTATATACATCGTTGAATATTAATTTATTGTGCATACTAATTGCAAGCCTTAATGTATGTGCTTTTGATTGACCAAATATTTTGCACATAATTGCACTCATTATCACTATACATGATGCATGGAATACACTTTTTCTCAAATTTTTTTAACACATTCTCCTTAGATGTTTTGAGAGATAGGTCCCTTATACCCATTTGCACATCGACTGTGCTTAACCAAGCCCTTCCCATGATGATGGGGAAGTCACTTTTGTAGTTGTTGACCTTGATTACTAGAAAATTAGCAAGATAGGACCACCCACAAACTGTGGTCATAATGTTCTCTACTAATCCCAAAGGGACTGCAATTGATTTATCTGCTAATTTGAAATGAATGTTGCTCTTCTTAAGAGGTGGTATGTTCTAAGCTTTGTACATATCATGGGAGATGAGGTTAACTCTGGAACTAGAGTCAAGAAGAGCCTTGCATGGCTTTTCTCCAACAATCTATAGAAAGATAAACAAACTTCCCAGATTAGATCTTTTTGTAGAAAGATTGCCAACCTTGATCTAGTTAGAAACAAAATTAGTTAGCATTATGATGCAGATCCTAGGTAGCACTTGGTTTGAAGGGTGCTCAAAGGTATTTGATGTAGAGGATGAGGGTATTGGAGATACAGGGCAATCAACCAGAGTAGGTTGTGAGGCTGGAGAGGACTGCTATGCCAGAAGAAAGGTTGTTTTCTTGACTGATTATCTGGACCACTTGGTTGAAAGGCTAGTTATGAGTGTACAACCCTTGTAGCATTTTGTTGTTGTGACTATGGAGAAATTTCACCCTGCATGGATGGAGTAAGAGGTAACAAAGTTGAAGGTGGAGGTGTAGGTGTAGAGGGATGTGGAGGATGATAAGGATATGGATATGGGTTTTCCCATTGAGTAGATGGTGAATGTATTCGGTGGTACTCTAGAGGGTAATAGTGATGCTGGAATGATGCATGAGTTGCCAAACTTCTAGGGGAGATGGGTTGCTAAAAATAGTATTTGTATGAATTTGGTTGCCTATAAGGGTACTACTATCTTGGTGGTGGCATTCCCCATGATTGTGGTTAGTACCACTCTTGGTACTATTAATAAGGTTGTGGAGGAGTTCCACTTGGGTAGTGAGCTTGTTGTTACTGGTGAAATTATCTTGGACTGCCTTAAGGATAAGGCAATCATCTTAGAGCTTGCCTACATGCTAGGCGGGGGTTCAATGCATACGCTTTAGATTCTTGTAAGTGTGACACCATAGGAAAACATCCCTTTGAATGTTCATATTGAAAGATGTCATATTTAATTTTATCATTAGAGTTAGACTCCACAACTTCCTCTACTACAACAACTTTACCCTTACCTCTTTGGTAGGTATGGTCAACTTCTTTTCACTGTCTATGATTACAATCACTATTTTGCTCTCTGGATTCTTTAGCAATCTTCAAAGTAGTTTGAAACTTTTCATCCAAAGAGTCCCATAACTTGTCAAACTTGGCCAAAATGTTAGAAATGGATTTTTGGATAGGCAAGGTCTTTTTGTTCAACACTTCATTAAGTGGTGACTCCTCATCATAAAATGGAACCTCATTTTTTGATGGATGGATCCTTATTGTATTCTTTAGCACTCTTCCTTTTTCATAGCTCACCTTCTTCTTTTGCTACCTACTCAATTAGCCTTTGGATTTGATGAGCTCTCATCTTAGAAAACCTCCCTTGGGCATAGACCCCAAGGGTTCTCCTTGTTTCTACCTTGAGGCCATCTATGATGTGGCGAAGTTGTTCCCTCTAAGAGTAACTATGGCTAGGACATCTTTGTAGGAGTGAATAGTATTGGCTCATGGAAACATCCAAGACTTCATGTGCTCCTTGTTTCTAGCTTGAATTTTACTTATTAGGTTAGAAAATATAGAGTATGTTTTATATTTGTCATTGAACAATTCTAACATGGTACTCCATCTTTGAATAGATTTTGGTTCTAAGGGCCAGTACTAACTTCCAGCTTCCTTAGCGAGTGACCTTGGAAAAAGCTTAAGTTTTTGCCACTTGTTCTTGATGTTTTGTAAGGCACAAGCATCTTGAAAAGCTTGCAAATGTGTCTGTGGATTGGAATTATATCCCCCCTCAAATCTTGGGATATTGTTCATATCTAGGCACTTGATTTCACTATCCTTCGTATGCCTAGTTGGAATCCTTACTGCCTCCACAATGTCAAGCATACTTTGAGTTGCTAGTAAAGGTTCATCATCATTGTTGTGTTGATGATGTTGAGGATCGTTTCCACCACCCCTTCGATTTTGGTGACCTTTATGATTATTGTTATTTCATTGATCACCTTCATCACATTTTTTTTAACAACAACTTTCATGAGAACTGTTAGATGAAGAGGAATGTTCATAATCAAATGAAGAGGATGAAGAGGAAGATGGACCACCATCGTCATCGTGGTGTTTGCCACCACTATTATGATTTTTATGATCTCCATCATTAGATCTTTTATTATTGTGATGTTCACCTGAGTTCCTACCTTGGCTATCACTCTTCCTTGAACCTAGTTTATGAATAGTTGATCACAAGGTCAAGTTCATATCATCACCATCGTTAGTAGGGGGTGGAGAATCTTCATGTTGAGAACCTTCCAAGGGAGGATCCTCATTGTCCTCTTGATCTAGTAGGAACAAGCAGTTAGTGTAATGTTTCCCTTTTGTGGCTTCATGGAGTCTCTCTTAACATTTATCTTACCTACATTGTGTTTCAATGGGATGGTAGTTCTGAGTGTCATATCCATCCACAACGTACTTTTCATGAAGATATGCTATGCCCAACTTCTTAAGGATTTTAATTAGCATTCCACGCATAAATCTATTAGGGGGGAAAAAAACATTGCCCTCCATATCACACCATTACATTTGTTCATCCTAATGTAGGATGAAGGTGAAATTCGACACAAAACTCATCTAGATGAGCTTATATCACCTTGCATTCCCAGGGAACTAGTGGTTTAGTATCATCATGCATATGAGAAGAAGAAGACATTTTATAAAACAAAATGAAATTGTTAGTGTGCTTTTATAATTTATGTATAGTGGGAATGTTAATGACTTTTAGGTTCATACAACGATATTAGTGGTATCCACTTAGACCTAAATAGTGCATGTTTGACAAACAAAATCCTTAACAATGGTGCCAATGATGAGTACCAAGGTACCCTTATGCCCAACCATATGAGTCACAAAGTGTTCATGCATGACTTGGTCAAATTCCATGGACTTTATCATTTCCAATGCACTAGTCCTTTAGGAAGTGAATCTAGCCTTAAAGTCAATCGTTGTCCTTCCAATTACACCTGTGATGTACATTGGTATGGTTAAGTGTAATTGAGGCATCTGATTTTTATCATTTTGTATTTTATATTGTGGATGCTTGAAATGTAGATAAAAAGGAGTTTAATTAACTAATCTAAATGACTAATTAACTAATCCTAACATAAGTATTTGTTCCCAATTTCCGTACATGTCTTGAACCCATGTATCCGTTTCTAGGTGACCAAATGCTATGCTACTGGGCATACCAAGTACTAATGTTGCTAGGATTACCAAGTGAATACATGTTATGCTCAAAGTCATCGTACTTATGTACTTAATCTATCTAGCTTACTAATCTCATTAACTCAATTTCTAGAAAATATTTGTGAAATAATTAAGAATAATTAATAAATAATTGAAAGCATTGAATGCATAAGTAAAATAGCTAATCTATCCAAAGTGCTATAAGGTTTATCAGAAAGCTCATCTTTATTTCCACACATACTATTGTGCTTAGGTACAACAATTCTTGAATAAAGATTTGTACACTCAATGACTCCTGCTATGGGCANAGGAAGGAGATATGAAAAATGAAATGTGGTTGTCCATCCATTGAGGTGGTAGTTGCATTGGCCTATCTTGGTTCAAGGAAATGTTTTACTTGTTGGATGTTGACCAACTACTTTTTATTTGGGCTTTTAGGTTTGTAGAGTAACCTGGTCCTAGATGGAAATGTTTGATCAATTATATAAGGTTCTTCCCATAACGTTTGAAATTTTGCATTCTGGGGTACATGTGTGGGGTTTCTAGCGATCAAAAACGTCAAAAGTTGGAATGGAACACCAAGAGATCTGTGGTTGCATAGTGTTACCCAGGCTCTCGCATGAGGGCTTGCTAGATAATGGAAGCAAGGTGCCCAAGATGATCTTTTTAATTAAATTAGGACTTATAGGTGGTGTTACAATGGAACAAGTGTTAAGGTGTTGATATAGTATTTTGCGGTGTCCACTATGTCTATAGGTGTGAGTGTAGTAGGTGCTTTGGGCACAAAAATGAGTGTGTGAACATGCAAATATGTGCTTAAATAGTGAAAAATGCAAATAAAATGCTAAAATTCAAGAGAAAATGCTAAAAATGTGCAAGATGTAGGTGAAAGAGAAAGTGGCATCACCCTAAACAATGGGCCTAGAGAGGGGGGGGGGGGCGGGAGCGTAGTCAATTACAAAGGAAAGTTTAGGAGGTACATGGTATATAATAGGTGAAGGCACAATAGGTGAGTGTAGTCATAGTCTCAAGGTATCTAGCTATGAAAAAATAATGTTTATTTTGGAGTCTGAGGCTACCAAGTTGGCTACTGTGGTGTTCTACAAGATGTGGTGGTTGGCCATGTGCTAGGCAATATACAATGGTGCCATGATGGTGTGCAATGGTATCCCAAAGTTTGTCAAGGTGCTAAGTGTACTTGGGTGCAAGGGTGCTTATGCCAAAATGCCAACTGCTAAATAAAAATGCCAACCCTTAAAATGTGAAGCACATGGGTATTTATAGGGATAGGGCTAGTGTGAATTGTAAATTAGATGCCATGTGGTAGAGGGGTAGCTAGGACTACCTTGACCCCAACTACACTTTTTCTAAAGAAAAATGGTGTTCTGTTGATGTGCTCCAATGAAACCTGTAAAGCTACCAAATTGTGACTACATTGCCAAGACTACAAGTGTGAATGTTAAATAGACTGCAAAATACGTGAAAAATAGTGCAAACTAGTGCAATTTGGAGACTATGCTTTGGGACTACACTACCCATTCTCTTGGGTGGTGTTGAGCATAGGTAAAATTTTGGGGTAAATGAGGGGTGTAAAAGAAATGCAAGTTGCTAATCTTACTTGTTGAAGGAATGTTGGAGTTGAGATGCAAGCCAGTGCTAAGTTCTAGAGGCTTCTAGAGGTAGTTTCGGTAGACTTCTGTGAACATTTTTTGAAGTTTGCTATGCTACATAGCGTAGCAAAACTCCTTACCTTAGAAAACTTGCTGAAGCGTTTTGCGCATTCTGAGCACTTCCAGCAATCCTACGCACCGCCCCTAAGTGCATGGTCGGCTAGATGAACTACTCAGGTGGGAAGCCTAGAGAATTCATTTAGCCTGCTGACACCGGGAGTAGAAAACTTGCTGAACTAGACAGTCTGAACATCAAGGCATCCATCTCTTGAAGAACTATCATAACGTTGCGTGAATTGCAAAGACCTGGTGAATCAAGCATGCCTTCGAATTTTGGGGTGTTTCATTGGCCCCTCTTTGTCGATGTCTGGAAGATGGGCTCAAGAGACATTGACAAAGAATACGAAACACCACGGAAGACACAACGCTAACGTTGCTGCTCAGTGATCATCAAGACGTTGCTTGGCTGCGCTTGAGAGTGAAAGGGCGAAGCAAGGAGGAAGGAGGTTCAAAAAAAGGATAAAGATGAGTTTTAGGAGAGTCCCTCGTCGGAGTGCTCGTGAGGGAGTTGTTCGTGTTTTCATATTTACTTTCGCTGGCCTTCGACCTCTTGTAGGATAGGTGTTTCTTTCCCAAGATGAGCTATGTTACATCCGTGTAGGATTTTGACCTACCTATAGATGCTTCCCATGCGACGAGCTATGTTACGCACATCATGGAAATTTCACTCTGAAGTAGCCAAGCTAGTCAAGGCACTCACTTTGTGTCGCCGTAGCATTTGTTGTTGTGGCAAGTCGTAATCTTGGCCGCACCTTGTAAGCATGACAGAGAGCGAGAAAACCATGATGTGAAGCAAGGGAAAAGGTCTTGTTTACAGCAGACATTGTTGAAGCTCTTGGACATCCGTGTTGGTGCACGGTGTCCAAAGTAGGAAGGCTAATAGTGGCCTTGGTAGCATCTGTGTCGAGGAGCTGGCTTTGAAGACGCTGGGAGCTATTGTGAGTGCAGATGCTCTGGAATCCCTGTCAAAGGCATGCATTATCAGTTCAAGTATGGGATTAGCTACAACATAGCTAAACGTCATGTAAGCCTAGGCATCGGCAGGGAGCTGGAGGGTAACAATATTGTGGCTGGGCCACAATACTGCTAAAACTCCAGCAGCGGGCACTGGTCAAGGAACTATCATCAAGGTGGTGGGCCGTGGCGACGGTAGGTCTGGAGGACTAGTGTGATGTCATATGACATCTCTGGATGGTAAGCATGATACCAAGGGTGGCAGTGTCGCATATGTTCTAGATCGTGTTCCCATTACGTCATGAACTACGTTCTAGAGCTACGACGTCCCACCCCCATGTCAACACTGTGCATGCTCGTTTGATGTGTACTTGGAGCAGATGCATGCTAGTGACGTGATGCAAATGTAGTTTAAGGTCCTGGTAGATCATGTGCTGGGTTAGGGTCCCAGTAGACTGCTGTGCTAGTTTAAGGTCCCAACAGACTGTACATGCCAGTTTAACATCATAGAGGACTAGTTGTGCCAGTTTTATGTTGTAGCAGATGGTCACCACTAGTTTAACGTTGTAGCAGACGTTGCTTGTCGCTGCCAGTTTAATGTCATAGCGAATGCTGCTTGTTTTTTCCAGTTTAACGTTGTAGCGGACGCTACTTGTTGTTGCTAGTTTAACATCGTTGCGAACGCTGCTTGTTGTTGTCATGCTTCAGATGTAGTACAGCTTGAGGTATGAGTGATTCATTGGGTTGGCGAACTCATTGCTATCCATGTCCACTAGCTTGAAGGTTCCATTCTTGAAGGCTTTAGTGACCATGTAAGGGCCTTCCCAATTGGTTGAGAATTTTCTCACATGCTCATGGATAGCTTTGAGGATGAGGTCTCCCTTTTGTACTGGTTGTCAATGCAGGTTTACATCATGCTTTTTCTATTGCTTGCTTTGGTAGTGCTCTATGCGGCTTAGCATTTGCGTGTGCTCCTCCTCTATTGAGTCAAGGTTGATGATCCATGATTCATTGTTCTGGGCTTCACTCATGACATCCAAGAGGATCATCCGGAGTGATGATACTTGCAACTTAAGAGGCAACACAACTTCAGATCCATAAAAAAGGCTGTAAGGAGTCTTACTTGTCACGGTTCTACATGTCATTTTGTAGACCCATAGAACGTAGAGGATTTTCTCGTGCCACCGCCTCTTGCTATTGCTAAGCATCCACCTTAGCAAGTTGATGATGAACTTATTTGTAGTCTTTGCTTGTCCATTTTCCTACAGGTAATACGGGGAGGAGAATGATTGCCTAATCCCTAGATTGCTGCAGAAGGTTAAGGTTTTTGTACTACTGAATTGTGGCCCATTGTTAGTTACAATAGTCATTGGACGCCCAAACCTTATGACAATGTTGTCCAGGATGAAGTGGTAGATCTTCTAAGATGTCGTCTTCCTCAAGGGGATGGCTTCCACCCACTTAGTAAAATACTCAGTGGTGGTGATAATGAAGTTGTGTCCTACGGAGGACTTAGGTGTGATAGGTCCTATGAGGTCTAGTCCCCATCGTTGGAAAGGCCACATGATTTACGTTGGGTGTAGGTCTGTAGGTGAGACATGTATGAGATTCTCATATCTCTAGGATGTGTCACACGTCTTGAATTTTGACAAGCAGTCACGCTCTATGTGGGGCCAATAGTACCCTAGGCATCTGATTTTTGTAGCCATAGCACTAGGTGCTATGTGTCCACCACACAGTCCCTAATGTACTTCATTAACTACCCTTTGCTCCTACTCTCCACCCATGCATGCTAGCAATATTTCATCATAGGAGCACCTGCACAGGGCGTCATTTCTCATGAGCGTATATTGCCGAGTGCACTTATGAATTGCATCTCTCTGGGTAGATGTTAGTCCACTTGGAGGTTCGGCGTGTTGCAAGTAGGCTTTAATGTTAGCGTACCACTCTTGGGTATCTGCAGCACTAATACAGGCCATGTGTCTCATCTGAGTGATAGGCTCAATGCATTTGACAATTGAAGTCGGTAGACTTGCAAACAAGTGCGGTGGAATGTTTAGTGCAAGGGTGGCTAGGGCGTCTACCACGGTGTTCTCATTGTGTGGCATGCGTTGCATATCTGTGGTTGCAAATTGCTTAAGCACACTTTTTGCTAGGTCACAGTATGGTTGTAGGTGCGTAGCTTTTTAGGCATAGACTTTGATGGTCTGATTCACAAATAGTTGTGAATCCCTGCGAATCACCAGGTGTTGTATGCGTAGTGTTTGGGAAATCTTTGGATTTTCTCCATTTTTATGCTAAACATTTCTTGTGAAAACTATTATAAGGGCGAAGAAGCCTCAGGAGGTGACGGTGATAACCGCCGAGACACAGGAGGCAAACATATAGTTAAGTACGAAGAAGTAGATGCAAGCCAACGCTGGATAAATGGTGCAGCTTCGGACTCCTTGGTCTAGAATATCCAAAAGGCTGGGCTTATGGATCTATTCCTGGCCCCAAATCTAAGCGTTCCTACCGCCAAGATGCTCTTCTTAATCGACTTCTTTTCCAACAAGGTGGGCTGCTTCCGCATGCACATACAGGGAGTGTGGGTGGTCATTGAAATCAATGACCAGCTATTCGTAGACCTCTTTGGTGTCCCTGCTGATGGCATCTTCATATGGTCAAAGGGCAAGAAGGAGTTGACCCTTCAGAAGAAGGACATTCAGGAGTGGTTAGGGATTACCAAGGAGCAGAAGGGGTTCCCCATGAAGAAGCTTAAAGAAGGACCCGCTAGGGAGATTTACCCTGTCTTTTGTGCTTACACATTCCCCTAGTTGCTTTCCCAAGGGAAGGTCTTGGCGATTGAGTAGGCTTGGACAATGCATGAGGTCATGGAAGAAGGGGCCCATTATAATTGGGCCAGGTTTCTATGTAAAGGCTTGTAGGCTGAAATCTTGGGACTCCATAAGAAATCGGAGTCTTGTTGCAACATACATTATGCCTTTTACATAGCTTGTCTAAAGAATTTCGTGGAGTTCTTGGTGGTTCATGAGAATGGAGCCTGGGTCATGCGAAATTGCAACCAGATTTCCAGATGATCTGAGCCCAAGATCCCCTAGAAATAATTAGGAAGTCATTCTCTATGACGACTAAGGATCGGGTGCCCCGCAACTCTCATGGCTAAGACAGTGTAGGAGAAAAGCCCCCTATTGTAGCCAGTAGCGTGTCGCAGGGGAAACATCTCATAGCTGAGACTGTGGCCAAAAAGTTGCAGTGGAAGAGGCTTCCTCTAGCTAAGGAAACCCTTTGCATGGAGGAAGAGGAGGGGCAGAGACTGCAGCTTAAGCTACAGAGGACGCAACCCCCCATTGGTGAACACTTTTGTTTAATGTCTACTATGTTATGTCATGCTAGGCGGCGTAGCATAGCGTAACACCTGCTTTAAGTTAACTTGTTTTGGACTGATGCAAATGTGCTTCTTGACTGGTAGAGGAAGAAGAAGAAGAAGAAGAAGGCAACAAAGAGGTGTCGGCCCTTAAGAAAAGGGTGACGAATAAAGACTCAGAGGCCCCAGTCTCAGAAGAAAGGATCCCGGTCAAGAAGGAAAGAACTCCTATTGCTAAGGCAGGGGCTCTTGTTATTAGTGAGAATCCTCCTACTAACGAAGAGGAGTCCGCCTTGAATAAGGAAGATGCTGGTCTCCTAAAAGGAAAGGCACTAGCACATGAATAAGAGGTCTGTACAGGCTTAACAGGGACTTCTGCCAAGGCTACCACCATCATTTTGCATCAGCAAAAAAGGAGACCACAATTGGATGCTGGTGAGTTTGGCAATGTATATGCCTTGTCATAGCCCATTTCGGTGATTTCTAACATGTTTAGTTATGTGACAGGTGCCACTATTGATGATGCAGGACCTCCTCCGACTCATGCGGAATCATGGGCCGAGATCCCTAATAAGTTTACATTTATGCAGAGAATTTTCGACGACATGATCAGCGGCCTTCAGCGGGTGAACCCTGATGTGGGTAAATAGTAGTGTTAGGTGCTTTCATGTTGCTATGTTAGAGTTTTAGACTTTGTTAACTTTGCTATGCTAACGTGATTGCTATGCTCTTTGTGTTATGCTAGACTCTTGGCTCAAATGGGACCTGGCACAACCTTTGGAAATCCATGTTGTGCCTACATTCCCACCCAAAGTGACTGAGGTGTCTCGTCACACATACGACGAGGCTTGTAAATGCACTTTACACTCGACATGCTCCTTGTAGTAGTATAAGTGCATCAATGAGGACTTGCAGAAATGGGTCCAAAAAGCCAAGCAAAGGGAGGCCAACTTGAGCACCGAGGTGGAGGATCTCAAGTTGAGGAATGAATTCCTCATAGCCCATGACACTAATAATGAGGACTGACACATGGCTGTGATAGATTACGCCAGATTTTGGATAGTCACGCAGGAACATTAAAGCCACCCATGAAATAATAGAGCAGTGGATGCAAATGGACTTGTTAGCCCAGAAATGTCAAGATTTGAAAGATTACAATGCTAAGGTTTATGAATGGGGGCAATCTCAAAAAAACCACAAACACATGTATAAACTAGAAAATTCCACCCATTGTAAATTGTACAGGGACTCTGCTGTGGAGGCTTTCACATATAAAGCATTCGTAAATGCCATTGATGCTTCTGAGGCCTATGCCATGTTCAAAGAGCAGGTAAAGGTTACAGATTCTCCTGACTGGAAAGTGATCCTTCCCATAGGGGAGCCTGCAACTGTCTCTTTTTCTTTGAGGCCACCAAGGTGGACAACCATAGAAAGGGAGAGAGTTGCTGCAGACTCTGAACCAAGCAATAGGCATTGTGTGGACATCACGGTGGAGGAGGTCTGGCGTTGCCTTGGGCTTGATTTAGATCAGATACCCTTCAAGATAGGCATAGGTCCTTCTTAGGTTAGTTGCTTTCTACTGTATTAATGCTCATGCTCTATTGTAGCTTGCATGCATTGCTTTAGCTAACCAATTCATTCCTATGATGCAGACTCTGGATTAGGGCACAGGGCTCGTAGAGGAAAGGAATGAAGAATCAGCAGAGGGCAATGTAGGGGAAGGCGATGCAAAAGGAAATGATGCAGAAACGATAGGTGAAGATGATGCAAACAGGAAAAACCCATGACAACATGAGATTTTTTTTGGAATTTTGAATTTTTGTAATGATTTTTGCAAACATTGTCCAAAAGGCAAAAGTTTTGAATAAAGAAGAGAATTTTGGAAAAGAAATTGATTCTACGTTAACTTGTGCATTTTCTACGTGCTATGTTTTGTGGAAAATTTTTATGCTTTCATGTGCTAGTTTTAGGCCGTTTCGGGCCTCTGCATAACATAGTTTTAGGCCATTTTGGGCCATAGCTAGTTTTAGGCCATTTCGGGCTCATGCTAGTTTTAGGCCATTTTGGGCCTTTGCGTAGCATAGTTTTAGGCCATTTCGGGCCATTGTGTAGGCATGCCAAAAAGGTGGTACGTTAACAAAGCAAAAGACGGTGAGTGTACAAGGGATGATAACTGGGAAGGAAGCGATGGGGTTGTTATGCTATGTGTAGCTGCTTCTTGACCCATCGTGGGTTGAGCAGAATGTAAGGCCGAGGTGTTTTGCCAAGGCCCTCATTCACATCATTGTCCCCTGCTTGGAAGGGAAACTCAACCCATGCGCTTTTCTTTTGGTAATCGGCTTGCTAAGCCAATTCCCCCACTGGCTGGTTAATGTGTGCATAAGTAGGTGCTTCATTCTCAGGGGTTATGACCTCTGAGCCCTACTCCATGTCTATGTTCTTAATTGCCTACACTGCTACTTCATCACCACGGATCATCACCTCCCTACCTGCATATGGTAGATGGATTTCCTGGTGTATGGGTGAGGAGACAGCCCTAAGCTACGCTAACCATGACCTTCCCAAGATCAGGTTAAACCTAGGCATTTCCTCAACCATGATGAATGTCGTGTTTGTGGGGAACTGGTCCCCTGCCACGAAGTCTATGTGAACCATGCCTTTCACCATGACCTGCACCCCATTGAATGACCTCAGGCATGATGTCGCTGTGGGTTTGATCTGGTCAACCAAGCCCAACTTGTACACAATAGGGAAGGGGATGACATTCGTGGTAGCCCCATCATCAACATGTACCCTTCAAACCCAGTGTTGGCTGACCCGAATTGTGATGAAAAGTGGGGCTATAGTCACCTAACCCTTTCGAGATCTTCCCTAATGGAGTTGTTGTAAAAAGTTCGTTGAGACGGTTTTGGCTCTATAGGTGCAGAGGGGAGCATGATCACGAGGATCGCTTCCTCTTTCGCTGGCATGTCTTTGTTGACTAGAATCGCTGTCAACATGTGGGTTAGAGTCTCACGGTGTGGGACAGATGTCATGATTAGGTCGTACAAGCTCAGTATAGTTATTTTCTATTTTAGAGCTTACTTGACTTGAGTGAGGGCATCCAAAAGGTCTTGGCCACCCCCTGTTTAATGCTTTCTTCTTCTTCTATTCATCCCAGAAGATGAATTTCTTGAGGAGGGATGACTTCAGATCTAGGTTCAGACCCTTTTTAGTAGGGTGGCATGGACTATATGGTTATAGCGACATTCCTCTTTGGTGATGAGGGTGTAGACGTAGGGGGTGGAGATGTAGGCTTGGGAATACCTTGGATGGTGCTTCCTCTTGATGTCTCACTTGTGAAGCGCACTTCCCATTTTTTAGGATGAGAAGGTTGTTCAGCTGTCTTGCACGGGGTTGGGGTTGTTAAATGGATTGACCCCTTGGTGATAAACAGAGCTAACGGTGTTAGTGGGTGGAATAGTGTGGTTTTGCTAACAGGTGGCATGGAGATGGATGCCCGTGGAGGGACTCTCAGAATGAATGGCTGTTGTGAGCTTCGGCTAACTGCTGGTGGTGCTAGCGCACTACACTGAGGCACATGAACCACGAATGGCTACTATGGTGGCCTAGGATCACTGTCAATACTGATGGCATTGATGATGTAATGTACATTGTTGGCGTTGAGGGGGTCTATGTAGACATGGATAGATTGGTTCTCAGGGCGTACTAGGTTTCTTTCATCCAACATTAGTTTTCATTGATCGATCAATCTCTGGATGTCAGCCTACAATGCCAGATAGTAATATGTGTTGTGAAAACATTGTTGATGAGAGTCATAAAATCTGTTTAGCTTGAAACTCTTAGAAACTAGGGGATCATGGGTCAGGGCCAAAGAGGGGTTCCTAAGGAGCTTGCAGTAGCGTTAATGTTTCCTGATTTCTTCTTCCTACATCTGCTTGTGTTGGATGTGCCCTATTGCCAATAGTTGCTTCAAAAGTTTTGAAGGGTTGAGAGGCAGTGGGGTGTACTTTGAGAAATCTTTACGCTCAAAGTTCGGTTTGGGTTGTGTAGATGTCTTAGATGCAGGTATTGGAGGTTGTGGTGTATTGCCCTACTTGGGCACAGGGTTAGCTGCAGGTATAGCCGGTTTCTTGTTACCAATGTTACTAGGTTTGGGCTTGGCCTCGATCACCACAGTGGCCACTGTGGTTGTTGGGGCTTTACCCTTATCCTTCTTTGTGAATGTGTTTTTGTAAGCGATGTAGGCTGGGTCTTTGCTTGCCTTAGCTGCGTCCTGTATACTTTTAGTCTGAGCGAAAGCTTGACTAAGACTGCGAGGGGTGAGGTAGTATAGTTTAGACTTGATAAATTCATTCACTGCACCCTTAAAGAAGGCCAGCAAATGGGCCTCCATGATGGGCTCACAGATTTCATTAAGGGTTGCACTCCAAGGGTTGCACTCCATCGCTGGATGAACTTCTGGACTGGTTCTAGGGGATCCTACTTCACGCTTATCAACTGGTCTAGGGTGGTTTCTAGTTTCAAGTTATACTTGAAGTGCATCACGAATTGGGTCAGAAGCTCTTCTAGAGTTGAAATAGATGAGAATGGTAGCACGCGGTACCAATCCAAGGCTCTCCCGTTTAGGGACATAGAAAATACAAGAATAATTGTGTGTGGCCATTGTTGCAACAAGAGAGACTTAGACCTAAAGGTAACAAGATGTGCATTGGGATCCCCCTCCCCATCGTACTTTGTGAAGTGGGGGAGGGACATCCCTAGGGGTAATGTCAGAGCAGGGATTGCAGGGCTGATGGGGTCATCCTGGTAAAAGTCCATGACTTGTACCATGTCAGACCCAATAGCTTTGAGGTGTTTTCTTTCCTCGGTGAGGGTTTGGATAAGCTGGAACACTTGGTCCAAACCCTGTGATGGTGTGGATAATTGGAGAACTACCAAGGTAGCTCCCATCTATGGAATGGTGGGGGTGGCGACGTGACCCATCGGTGGTACCATTGGGATAGCCTTCACAAATGATGTTGTTTGTGCTATCCACCACCCTGCAGGTGGTGCTGTTGGAGCAGCAACCGCGGGTTGAGTTGTCGGATAGGCTGCTTGTGTCATTGGTGGAACACACTATAGCCTCGTGTTGGGTTGTACCATTTTCAGGGTTTGGTAGGTTTGAGGGTGAACATAATGAGACATCTACGATGGTTGTGGAATAGGCAAAGAAGTGAATGGGGTCCACCATTGTGGGTGGAATAGACGTGAACGTAGGAATTGAAACAGAAGTTACGTACGATTGTGAAGTAGGTACAGTATGAGTATACGGTAGGGTAGCCGTGATCGGTGTGTGATGTGCTATAGGAATGGAATGATGAACAGTTTGTGGAGGCATAGTTGCTGCAAATGAAATAGGGGAATAAGGGCATTGATACACTAGGAAGGTGATATGGCTACCCATTACAGTTGTAGTTGTAGGCTACAGGAGCATAGGTGTGATCGCAAAAGGAGCGATGACAGACAACGGATTGGCCTAGAAGGACTGGGTAGGAGGGATAGGAACAAGGTTGGTTTGACCTCCCTCATCAGATTGGGAATCAAGTTCCTCTTATTTTTCTTAGAAAGCATCATCCTGGTTGGATGCTGTGTCTTGTTGCTCCCTAAGCCTAGCCAACTGGATTAGTTGGTCTAGAAGCCTTTGGTTTACCTGTGTCAAAGGGATGGAAGTGCTGGGAGTGGGAGCAAACTCCTTCTCATCGCAGTAAGCGAACTCGAAGCTACGTTTGCCCTTGAATTCATGTACATCCAAAGGTAGGTTTACTTGAACCTTTGCATAGAGGAAGTTATAGCGCTCATGTTACTGGGCCAAGCCCTTAGGTCCCCGGTTTTGGATCCTAAGGGATCGACGTGTTTCTAGCATTGGGTTCAGTGGTTGTTTGGCACCAGCGGTGCCTTGAACCATGATGGGAACCTCAACGTTGAATGTGTTAGTAGCGGTAGTTGTGGAAGCCATTGTTACTAAGCTAGGTAGTTTTGCAAATGGAAGAAAGTGAAGAATTTGGAAAGCTAAATAGTTTTGTGAATGAGAAGAGCAAAGAGGTTGGCAAGAAATCAAAACGGGCTTTATGTCTTTCTAGGCTCCAGAGGAACCGTTGAGGTGACCTATCTGTAGCACACAATGCATAAACAATTGCAAAAGGGTGTCACGTTTATGCTAGTGCACGATAGGGTACAGAACACGTGCAAGACTATTGTGAAATAGGCAAGTCAACTGGCAATCAGAGGCTTTATGTCCTGTAGGGTTCTTGAGGAACTATTGAGGCGATCGATCTACACTGCATGACGTGTAAACAACCATAGACGAGTGTCAAGTTTACACTAATGCGTATCAGGGTGCGGAAGGCTTACAAGACTACCGTGACAAGCCGAAAAGGCACCAAGGGCCCTCCTTCTAGTGCCAGAAAATTGTTGCGAACAAAAATGTTGGTGGCTAGAAAACACCAAGGGGTTGTTTGTCGTTGATAGTCTTAACCCTGTTTCCACGGGAGGGTCGTGTTGGATGGGATGGAAACGCGGTGCCTTGAATGGTCTAGTCGATCAAACAGGGACTTAGTCAGTGTTAATATAACCTTTTGCAACGTGTGATTTAAAAGTGAAACTGATAGCACAAAGTAATGCTTAGATGTAAAAGAGACAGAAAATAGTGCAAAATGCAATAATAAGCAGGACACAAAGTAAAATGCAGTTAGAAAAATGCACCGCTTCGAAGCTACGACTTCACTCTATCAAGATGGATACAATCGGTTGCACAACGCTGAGAAGTGCAAAGGTCTCGAGAGTAACTAAGATGTGTAGAGCAAGATGGCTGTGTGCTTGGATGCAAGCTCAGTCGTTAACAATGCAAAATGCTACCAAGATGGTAGAAAAGAGTAGAACAAAATGCCATCTGAGAGTGCTAACTATTTAGAATGTCAAATAGAAAGCTTACAATGCTCAAGGTCACAATTCTAACTTTTTTCTTATCAGCCAACCAAATTATTAGCCGACCAAAATTGCCAAAAAATTAGATCCAAACCTTAACAGTCATTGGGGTATTTATAGGGCCAAGGGAGCATGAAAGATGTAGTTTGGACGCCATGTGCCCTAGGCTTATGTTGACCTGTCTATGCTGCACGTTCCTTCATGACCGTTGGACGAGCCTACCATGCCGTAATTACAAACCTACTGCGTTGTAATTACGCTATTAGAGCAACGGTGCGATTAGGTGGAGTGCATTGATGTAGCGTAACTACTTACCATGCTCTGCTATGCTTTGTAGCGTAGCATGTTTGGTGTAGCGTAGTAACTGGTCACGCTGTGCTACGCTATGCAGCGTAGCGTAGCTGCTAGTTCAAAGCAGAGATTTGCGTTGTGTTCTGTTGCATCTGTTGGAAATATTTATAGTGTTGTGGTTGCTGGTTGCAGATTTGCTACGTTATGCTACGCTACGTAGCATATCATAGTGTAGTAGCTATCCTTAGTCGTAAAAAACATTGCCAATCTGCAAACTTTTCCTTTTGCACTATGAAGCTTGTGAACTTGCTGATCCCACCCTTTGAGATGCCTGCTGTCACTTTCGCAGAATTGCTACACCTCGTTGTGCTATGTAGCTTAGCATAGCATAGTAGTAAACATGACCTACTTTTGGCCAAGTTCACGACTTTCTGATGGAAGGAGACATTGCTGAAGGACTTGAAGTTGGGCGAGGGGACTGATTGTCTAGCTTTTGCTACGCTGTGCTATGCTGTGTAGCATAGCATAGCGTAGCACTTTGCTTCTGCGAATGTTTTTTGAAGTTTTCTATGCTACATAGCATAGTGTAGTGTAGCAAAAATCCTTGACTTAGAAAACTTGATGAAGCGTTTTGTGTATTCTGAGCACTGCTAGCAATCCTACGCATCGCCCCTAAGTGTACGGTCAGCTGGATGAACTATTCAAGTGGGTAGCTTGGAGAATTCGTTTAGCCTGTTGACATCGGGAGTAGAAAACTTGCCAAACTAGATAGTCTAAACATCAAGGCGTCCATCTCCTGAAGAATTGCCGTAACGCTACGTGAATTGCAAAGACCTGGTGAAGCAAGCATGCCTTCAAATTCTGGGATGTTTCACTCTAGAGCATAGTCTTGGAGGTGTGAGCATAGTCTTGACACTTGGGAAAAATTTGGAAAAGATGATGTATTGATGTAGACTATGTTAACTATGCTCTGGAGCATAGTAGGAAGCATAGGCTTAACAGTTAGAAATTCTACCACACTAGTTTTTCCATCCCAACCATGCTTAGCAACCTCTAGCTTGGCACTTAGGAAAATTTGCAAAACTGGTCATTCCAAGGATGACTACACTGACTATACTCTAGAGCATAGTCCTAACAGGGTCAGCATAGTTGGGACACTTTGACAAAATTTGTAGTTGCTATTGACACTTAGAAAATTTTGCAAATCTATACTATCCATGTCAACTATATTGACTATGCTCTAAAGCGTAGCCCTAGTAGTAGGAGAGTAGTCTCAACACTTAGAGAGAAATTTGCCAATTTTTGACACTTAGAAAAATTTGCAATTGAAACCTAGAAGACTAAATTTGGTGATGTTTCAGGGTTCTAGTAGAGAACCTTATCTCCTAGTTGAAGTTTTATCTTTCATATTCTTAGGTCATGATGTTACTTGTTGAATGCCTTGTGCACCTCGTTCAAAGATAGGGTCACCAATCAGTTTTCATCTTGCACATTTAGGTTGATCAATATTTCTTTTTATGCTAGACTTAGGTCAAGATTTAGATCATAGGCTATTGAGAGTGTATGAAGCTCAGATTGAATTAGGAGTGTTGGAAGTTTTCCATACATCAACTTGTAGGGAGAATAGCCAACATGAAGTTTCCATGTTGAATGGTAAGCCTAGAGGGCATCATTAAGTTTTGTATTCCAATCTTTCCTATATTTTCTAATGGTCCATGTTAGTATTTTTGTGATCTCCTGGTTGGTTACCTCTACTTGACCTCTGGCTTAGGGGTCGTAGGGTGTTGTTAATTTATGTTCGACCCCTAGGCATTACCTATGAAAGTTAACTTTCTAAAAATGGCACCTATGAAATGAGTTCCATTGTCAGAAATTAGTGAATGTGGGATCCAAAACCTATTTACAATATTTTGTTATATAAATCTAGTAGCAGTGGATGATGTACAATTAGTAATGGTTGATGCTTCTACCCATTTTGTGTAGTAGTTAATCGCTATGATAATATATGCCTTTTCGTTGGACATGGATGTGATGGGATCGATGAAGTCAACACCCCATATGTCAAAAGATTCTAGTGGTTGAATCCATTGTTAAGGACCTTCCATGTGAGCGGTCACCCCCCCATCACGTTGACAATGTTCACAAGATTGGAGAAACTAGTGGGCATCCTTGAAGATTGTAGGCCAATAGTATCTTGCCATCAGGATTTTTATGGCTGTGCATCTTCCTGCATAGTGGCCTCCACAAGGCCTTTCGTGAGCATCTTGGAGAATGTGAAGTTAATCTTTGTCAGGGACAAACCAACAAATTATGCTATCGGTGCACACCTTGTAAAGGTGTCTGTTGATTTCCATGAAATATTTGGCTTAATAAAGAAATTTTTGCTTCTTTCTAAAGTCAAGATCTTATGGCATCTCTTGAGTGAGAAGATAGGTGAGGATGCCATTGTACCATGTTGTTTTTGTGGAAATTTATTCATTTATTGCTCCTATAAAGAGATGTTCATCTAGAAAATGATCAGAGAGCGGGCTCTCCTCCTCTTTATTATCCCATCTTAAGTAAGAAAGATGGTCAGCGACCACATTCTTGCTTCCTTTTTGATCTACCATCATGAGATTGAATTCTTGCAAGATCATGAGCAACTAAATAACACGAGGGCTCACTATTGGCTTGTTCATGAGGAAGTGGATTACATTGTGGTTAGGAAGAAGATTGCACTATGGTCTATGTGCACAAATACTTTGTAGCCAAGCACATAGTACGTAAAATTTTCTAGAGTATACACCGCTACCATTAATTCTTTTTCTATGGTGGTGTAATTTAATTGTGCTTTCACAATGCTTCGATTTGCGCAGTGGATGTAGTATGGGCATTTCTTATCATCCATTTGCATGAGCACTACTCCCAAGGTGTACTTAGATGCATTTTTCATGATGTGGAAGGATTTTATCTAATTTGGTGCTTGTAGGATTAGTGTTTCTACAAGTGTCTCCTTTAACTATTAGAATGCATGTTCACATTCCTTGGTCTAGATGAAAGGTGAATTTTTCTTTGTAAGCTCTACCAACGATTTTGCAATCTTAGAGAAATTCTCTATGAATTGTTGGTAGTAGCCAATGTGTCCAAGGAATGACCAAACAGCTTTAATTATCTCTGGCTAGTGTGTTATTCCTTGGATGACCCTTATCTTTTTGGGTCTATCTCAATCCCTACTTGAGTGATTCTATGCCCTAGTATAATGCCTTATTAGACCATGAGATGGTTTTTTACTAGTTGAGCTACATGTTTGCTTCAACACATCTCTTTAATACTTACTCAAGGTGGTCCAAGGCTTGCTCAAACATAGCTTCATAGGTGAAAATTCATCCATGAAGACTTCCACACCAATAGCCACACCGGAGGCAAGTACTTGAGTAATGCCAAGAGCCTAACAGAGTAGGCAAGATGACCAGGTCCCTAACGTTGCCACTACTTTTGCTAACCATAAGAGCTGAAAAAAATAATGAAATACCCAAGTTTAGTAATGTTGTTAGGGTGGCCTAGGGCTAATACTATTGGCAACCGTGGTAGGAGTTCTAGAAGGTTAGCAAAATGTTGAAAGGAATTTCCAGAGGATCAAAAAAATACCAAGGGTAGTAACATTGCAAACATTCTAGAGGCCTCTCTTGATGATGTGAACTCCACTTTGGAACTGTAATGCCCCACTCCACCTTGCGCACAAGCTTTGGGTAGATGATGGAGGATTGAAAGTATTCATGCTCACTTGTTCGTAGAACTATGTATGTTGAATTGAAAACCTAGTTTCAAGTCTTGGTAGACTGTATGCTATGCTAGTTTAGGGTCTTAAAAGACCGTGAACCTAATTTAAGGTCTTAGTAGATCTTAATGTGCTAGTTTATAGTCCTAGTAGACTACTGGGTGCTAGTTTAACATTGTAGCAGATGGTGGATGTTGTGCTAATTTAACATCATGATGTGAGGATGAGCTATACTAGTTTAAGTATCATGGCAGATGAATTCTATGGATGCCAGTTTTAGCATCATGGCCCAAGGATGATCTATGCTAGTTTATAGTCATAGTAGACTTTTTATGCTAGTTTAGCATCATACCAGACGTGCTATGCTAGTTTAGTGTCATAGCAAATGTGTTATGCTAGTTTATAGTTGTAGTAGACTTGCTGTGCTAGTTTGGCATCATAGCAGACGTGCTGTGCCAGTTTAACTTCATAGAAGATGTGATATGCTAGTTTATAGTCATAGAAGACTCACTATGCTAGTTTAGCATCATAGTAGATGTGTTGTGCTATTTTAGCATCATAGTGGATGTGTTGTGCTAGTTTAGCATCATAGCAGACATGCTATGACAATTTATAGTTGTAGCCGACTTGTTGTGCTAGTTTAGCATCATAACAAACATGTTGTGCTAGTTTAGTGTCATAGTGGGTGTGCTATGTTAGTTTATAGTTGTAGTGAACTCTTTTTTAATTTACTTTGTCATTGATGGATGTTGCATACTAGGTGTAGTATAGCTTTAGGTATGAGTGGTTCACTGGATTGGCAAATTTGTTGCTTTCATGTTTAGCAAGCTTGAATGCTCCATTACCATAGGCCTTAGCAACCAAGAAAGGCCCTTTCTAGTTAGTTGAGAATTTGTTCGTAAGTTCATGAATGGCCTTGAGGACTAGGTCCCCCTCCTTAATCTAGTGTTGGTACTAATTGTGATGGTGCTTTTGTCGTTATGTTTGTTGGTATTACTTAATTTGAACAAGCATCTGCATGCACTCCTCCTTCATGAAGTTGAGGTCGATAGCCCTCAACTTGTCATTTTGAGCCTTGTTGATGAAGCTTGCAAGGATTATATAGAGTGACGGGACTTGCAATTCAAGAGGCAAGATGGATTTAGATTGATAAACCAAATTATATGACATCTTACCTATTGTAGTTCTTCGTGTTATGTGGTAGGCCCAGAGTGCATAGATTAGCTACTCATGCCATTGTCATTTTCTATCATGAAGCATATTCTTTAAAAGATTGATGATGACCTTGTTTGTGGCCTCCACTTGGCCATTTTCCTATAGGTAGTAGGGTGATGAAAAGGAATGTTTGATTCCAAGATGCTCATAAAAGGCATTAGTCTTAGTATTGTTGAACTATGGTCCATTGTCTGTGACAATGGTCATGGGTAAGCCAAAATGAGATACTATGTTATCAAGTATGAATTTGCAAACTTGCTATGATGTGGTCCTCCTAAGGGGAATAGCTTCACATTGGAATGACCATGTGATTTGTGTTGTATGCAATTCAGTGGGTGGCATGTGCATTAAGTTACCATGTTGTTGACATGTGTCACACATCTTGACCTTGGAAATGCAATCATACTCCATATAAGGCCAATAGTAACCTAAGCATATGATTTTTGCTACCATTGCCTTGGGTGCTATGTGGTTTCTATAAATTCCCTCATGGACTTGTTTAACAATTGTCTGCACTTCGTTGCTGCTAATGCATGTTAACAGTATGCAATCATAGGATTGGTGGCATAAAGTGCTATCACCCACGATGATGTACTACCACCAATGATTTTGCACTGTGTCCTTTTGTGCAGTGGTTAGATGTTGTAGAGGTTCACCTTGTAGAATGTATGACTTAATGTCATCGTACCACTATACTACATGGGTCATGCTTATTGTGGTGATAGATGCAACATTAGTTGTTTGCATGATAGGCATAGTGAAATTTGCCATCATGGTGGGCAATGCATGGAACATTTTAGGTGCAATGATGAAGGCTAATGTAGCTAATGCATTGGCAATGGCATTTTCATTGTAGGGGATATGTTGAACATCAATAGTTGAAAATTGCTTAAGTGCTTTGCCAAGTCATAGTAAACCTTCAAGTGTTGGGCTTTGTAGGTGTAAACCTCTATGACTTGGTTGACGACTAGTTGCGAGTCACATTGGACAACTCGATTTTTGATTCCTAGGTCATGAGCTACTAGGATGCCCTAGAGAAGACCTTCATACTCCCCCACATTGTTAGTGCATGGAAATGAAAAGTGATACACAAATGGTCAGATTTCATTAGAGGAGAATGTGATTACTGTAGTGACACTATCCCCTTAATTGGTTGAAGCATCATAGAAGTGTAGGAGTGCCTCAAAGTTGGAAAGCACTTGGCTTATGCTAGTGACATGCTCATCCAGAAATTCGGGATCTATCATTGCTTGGTCATTGATTGGGGAAGCCGTAAGCTGTATGGATATTGCTTGACCTTTTGTTGATGGTTACACAATGTAATGCAGGTCAAACTCTACGGTTATTAATTTTCAATGTGCAATGCGACTACTCTCATAGATGTTTGTTTTAATCACTCAGAGTACATTGCTCTTGTAGATGATGTTTACTTGGTTGCAGAAAAGATAATGCCTCCACTTCTTAAGTGTGAAGACTAAGGAAAGGCAAGTCTTTTCCATGTCATTGTAATTTTCTTCATAGGCTACCAATGTGTGGCTTAGGTAGTATACCAAGACTGCTATACCATTGTTTTGCTTTTGATAGAGCAGAAAAGTGATAGATGTATTTGAGGTAGCAAGGTAGATGTAGAATGATTTATCTCCTTATAGAGGGTAGACCATTGGAAGTTAGGCCAGCTCCTATGTAAGGCTGTTAAATGCCTCTTAACATTGAGCTATCCACTCAAAGTGGACTCCTTTTTTGAGCAAGTGTTGCTTTGGCTACAACTTGTTAGCCAACTATGTGATAAACTAACATATGAATTGCAATTTACCTTGTAACCCTCGTAGCTCCTTAAGGTTAGCCAATGGTGCTAAGTTGATGATGGCCTTAACCTTATCGGGGTCTATGTGTATGCCTACTTTGGGTACTACGAAACCTAGCATGCATCCTGTCTTACATTTCTTAGGATTTAGCCTAAGTTCATGCTTCAAACAATGTTTGAGCACAAGGTTTAAGTCATCTGCATGGTTGTGTGATGCCTTGGATTTAAATACTATATTGTCAACGTAATCATTGAGGAGACCTAGTAGGTAATTGCTAAAGATATACATCATAGCAAGTTGATAAGTTGCTCCTACATTCTTGAGTCCAAAGGACATCATTATGTAGAAAAATGTACCCTAAGAGGTCATGAAGGTAGTACTAAGTTAGTGCTCTAAGTTAATTAGAATCTAGTTGTACCCTGAGAACTTATCCATAAAGGACAACAAAGCATGACTAGCCATAGTATTGACCAATTGATTAATACTAGACAATAAAAACTTGTCTTTGATGGTTGCCTTGTTGAGGTCCTAGAAGTCTATGCAAATGTGTATACTTCAATTTTTCTTAGGGACAACAATGATGTTGGAGACCCATTCAATGTAGTTAATGACCTAGATGAAACTAGCTTTATAGAGCTTGGTGATTTCATTGTAGACTACCAATGCCACCTCAGGCCTAACCTTATGGGCTTTTTTCTTGACTAGTTTCATGTTGAGATTAAGGATTATGTTGTGTTGTACTATGTGAGGATCTAGGCCTAGCATGTCTTCATAATACCACACGAATGCCTTGATGTTTTCGTTAATAATTTTTGCAATGTTCTAGGCATGTTAAGGCTCCAACAAAGAACTAAGTTTCAATGTTTTCACCTTGCCACTAGATGTTGCCATAGGGTCTTCAACAAGGGGATCCTCAGTGATGTCACTTGCCTCTAGATCTAGAGCCTTAACTAGATGATCTAGCTTGTCTAGTGGTGCCTCTACAGATGTTATGTATTCATCATAGGCTACGGGCTCAAGCTCTAGGCACTGTGGATCGATACATCATGCAAGATCACCATGTGGCATGGTGAGGACCAATGGTGAATGGAGATGATCATATGTAGACATGTTGTATATCCTACAAAAACAATTAGAAAAATGTCAAGTCACACTTTTCTTAAGGAGAGAAATATGCATAGTTAAAGAAAACAATGTGCTAAAGTTTTTCCCAAGTATGTAGACATGATTTTAGAGGTAAGGGATGCATGGGCTAGTTTTAGGCCTCACTAGGCCATGGGTTTGCTAGTTTAAGGTCTTAGCAGACCATTAGGTGTATGTGCTAGTTTAAAGTCTTAGCAGATTGTTAGGTGCTAGTTTAATGTCGTAGTTGACAGGTTGACATACTAAATGCATCGTTGGAGCAAGGCTAATTGGCTTGGGCACCCACTAGGTGACAAGAAAAATTCAAAATCTTTCTAAGTCTGGACACTACCAAAAAAATAAAAAATTTTCTAACTTTGGTGACTATGCTCACACTTGACTACACTTTGGACTATTGAGTGTAGTCTTGGGTAGGTAAAAATTTAAGTGGTCCTCAAGGATATTTAAGCACGTTTTACCCTTGGTGAATTTTGTCATTGTCAAAGGTAAAAATGAACTTTGTAGAGTGTAGCATGGTTGTAAGAGCATAGTTGCCAATAATGTCGTACTGAAGTGGATGTTAGTACCCTGACCTAGCCAACATGGATGAAGGAGAGTGAGTCTTAGACCACCTGCTATGAGCACACATGGAAGAACGTAGGGCACTGCTAACCATCAAGTACTCTTGACTACGCTAAATCACTTTTTATTTTTCTACATTTTTTTAGTTTTACACTTAGGCATTAGGGCTTAAGGTCTAGTTCATTGGTAGCATCCTGCCTTGACAAGAGCTATTACTGTTGTGGCTACCTAGGGCCACCATCGCCATGGGGAGACTGCACACATGTTAGAGGGTTTTGCTTTTTCTTTTGATTTTCTGGAGGATTATGTGGGGTGAGGGTTTGTGTTGCAACAGTTTTGGCCACGATGCTGGCTAATGTGGCCATGAAGAAAGGGTGAAGGCTATGGGCCTACAAAATGTTTTTATTTTGTTGGGGCATATAGGATGAGATTGATGCTTTGGTAGTGCCCTAGGGCCATCACTCATGATGCTGAGGTGTGGCAGGCCACTGCCACAATTTCTCTTTGTTGCTTTCTCTTTTTTTTTATTTGCTCACTATGTGAGGTAGGGATGAGGGTTTGGCCATGGCCCTAGGGCCATAGCTGGTGAGGTGAGTCACATGATGGAGGGTTTCTACCCTTTGCTTTTGTTCTATTTTGAATGTTTGCTACATGGGTAGGGGATGATGGGCATTGGCGGTGACCATTCATAGGGACATAACATGGCCCTTAAGTTTTTTTGTGAGAGTGACCATTGGGGCTATGAGGGTGCTGCATCCTTGGTGTGGGAAGGGCCTCAAAGTGGAAGCACAACACGCAAGGACATGTTCCTTACATTTTGTCGATTAGGAAGGGCTAGCAGTGTGAGCTGTAGTAGTGTTGTCAGTGTGGCTGTGAGGGTTGTGGCCATAGCTAGCATTGGGCAAATAGTTAGTTTTTTTTGGCAATTTTTTGGAGGCTACGCTCCCTAAGAGTGTAGCCAGCACTTAGATTCTTTTGTAAAAATTCAGGGCTATGCTCCTTGGGAGTGTAGCCGACAGTTAGAATTTTTTTATAAAAGTTTGGGGCTACACTCCTTGGGAGTGTAGCTAGTAGTTAGATTTTTTATCAAAGTTTTGAGGGCTACGCTAAGGAAGCATAGTTGATAGTTAAAAAATATTTTGCGTTTTCACTCTATGTTGCCAAAGGTAACCTAGAGTTAGAATTTTTTCTGCACTTTTTCAGGTTGCATTGCTCGGATTTAGAAAAAATTTTTATGTAAAACTGTTAAACCTGTAAGATGAAAAATGCTAGTTTTAAATTGCTAAATGTGCAAAATGTAATGTTAGATGTGCAATCATGTGAAATAAAATGCTAATGCTGCTAAGACATGCTTTACCCCAATGAGTACCAGGTGTGTCAAATGTGTATGTTGTTGTCCTAT
>MNCI01008566.1:1098127-1112607 GCA_015680685.1 Gnetum montanum
GATTGATTGGATCATCTTGATAGAAGTCCATGATCTGAATAGTATCAGATCCAGCGGTCTTAAGACGTCGAACCTCCTCGGTAAGTGTCTAGATAAGCTGGAAAGCTTGATCCAAACCTGTTAAGGGAGGTGTCTGTGCAGCAGGGACAGGAGGTTGGACTGGGAGGGCAGCCCTAGGAAACTGAAATGCTGGGTGTGGTTGGCTAACCACTGGTGGAGCAGACATTCCTGCCAGCTGGGGGGCCTGCGAAGATCACCATCCCCCTGCCTGAGACGAAGGGTTAACTCCTGCCTGCTGCATAGGATAACGATNACATTCCTGCCAGCTGGGGGACCTGCGAAGACCACCATCCCCCTGCTTGAGACGAAGGGTTAACTCCTGCCTGCTGCATAGGATAACGATAAGTATATTGAGGAAACACCTGCGAAGATTGTGCCTCAGGTGCGACCGAAGGCTGTGCACCGTACAACACAGACGGGTGATGTTGCGTAGCCGAGTTGATCCATTGACTTGTTGCAGGATATTGCATAAAGGTCTGCTGTGGTACGGCTGCGGTATTTTGCTGAGTTGGTGGGGGCGGGAACATTTGCGTTGAACGAATTGTCAGTACAGTGTGAGCTTGTACCTGAGGGATGAAATGGGATGTGGCGGTTGCCGAGACCGCCGCCGGAATACTAATGACCTGTTGGGACGGACCCACCCCCGCGTTATGATGCGGTTATTATGCTTGCAACCCAGACGGCTGCGCGTTGGCTTGGGGAAAGGCAAGGATCTGCGCCTGCGCGATCGCGGCTGGGTCAAGAGAGTTTGCCTCTCCGTCAAAAGGAAACAATGGATTTTCTTGTATGTGGGGCATCAGAGTATGGAACGAATGCTCCGATAGAGCCGCGAATTCATCCTCTGCCTCTTGCCCATGCTGTGGCTCCACCGCGGGTTGTGAAGTTTGGCCTCTGGCCATGACCAACTGTGCGATCAATTCGTGGTTTTGGTCAGTCAAGGGGATTATATCGTAGGACATCGGCTTAAAATCATAGCCCCCTCGGTGGAGCACCTCAAAGTTTCGCTTTGCCTCTAGCTCGGCTCGGCTAAGAGCTAGCCTCGCCTGGATCTTGACGCATATGAAATTGTATTCTTCAGGGGTTATAACCGTGAAGATAGGCTCTTTCCCCTGAAGTCTCAATAAACGGCGCAATGGTCCTTGAGGTCCCGTTGCATCAGGAGCGGGTCCTGTGACCACCGTAGGATTCACAGGCGCAACACCCAGATCGGCAGTGACCATGGCAGTTTTGTTTGAGTAAAAAGAATCCATTGATCAACGAAGTCAAGAGTAACTGATAATCAGATCTAAAAGCAAATGGCTGGCAACAAAACGCACAAAAGGCTTTCTACCCTGTAGGATTTCAAAGAAATCGTCCTTGCGACCGATCTATACCACACGATTGACCGTAGACTTCCCTAGAGGTATTACGTCTATGGTTTAGGGTATGGATCTCTAACAGGGTTACCCGAAATATTCGGATCGGAGCCTGAAGGCCCTCCTTCTAGCGCCAGAAAACTGTAACGACGGAAAACGTCGGCAGCTGGAAAATACCGACCGAATCTCCGGCGTACACAGTTTTAGCCATGGATCCACGCGAGGGCTATGCTGGAGAAAGCGAATCCGTGGCGCCCTGAACGGTCTTGTCGATCAGACAGGGACTTACGGGTCAGTAAAACGATGCAAAGTGCGTACAAGAAAGTGATCTGATTCGAGGGGGGGCCGTAATGCAAGGGAAAAACGATTGCAACGGTGATAATGCTAAACACGATGAAAGGAGGTTGACATGAGAGAAGCTCGTAGCTTCAAGATCTGCGCTTTGACTTAAAATGTGTATCTTGTATAAGAAATTACACTGGGGAATCCCCGATTACAGGATATGAAACAAGCACAAAACAATAAGCAAAATGGTCTAAACAGAAGTCCGATCTACCTCGTGGGCTAAAGCTGAGATGCAAGGCGGGCCAAGCTTTGACGTCTACTAATCAACTGTTTCTAATTGATAGAGTCTTTTCAGCAGAAGGATTACTCCTGTCACCGGTGCTCAAAGCGAACTGTACTCTGCTTCGGCTGTAAGGTGATGATGTCCACGATTGCCAAAGCGCTGTTCTCTGTATCTCTGCTCCAAAGTGCTAAGTGCTCTGGTGCTTAGAAATATGCTTTTTGCTTCTCTGATTTTTGCCAACCCCTGTATCTTTGTCAATTGAGGTATTTATAGGTTGTGACGCTTCGTGAAAAAGGCGCAACCCTGATGACGTGGGTCCCGGCTATTGCGGGTCCTGTTGGCATGATCATTTTAAGTTAGACTGTGACTACGCACAACACGTTCGTTTACGTGTTGTGTGTGTGAAAAGCAAGCATATGCTGAGCATGCTTTAATTACTTTCAGGATGTCTTACGCTCATTCGTGTTGTGTTGCGTGTATGAGCGTAATCTGGTGTGAAAACAATAAGCTCAACATTATTTTACGCTCATTATGCAACTGCGCGTAACAAAGCGTAAATAATGTACAACTTACGCTCCCTACGCAGCTGCACGTGGTGAAGCGTAAGCAATGTATAAGTTACGCTCACTACGCAGCTGCGCGTAATGAAGCGTAAATAATGTGCAACTTGATAACATACGCCGTGGTACGCACCGCCGCGTAACGAGCGTAAAGACAAGTTAATCATGCAGCATGAGGAAAAACGTCAAACTGTTGCGCTTCTCTAGACTCTGCCTTTGACTATTTTGGAGCCTATTACGCTTATTACGCTGCCATGCGTAATAGAGCGTAAACTTGTCCTGGAACAAAGCTGCTGCACGCTCTCACTTGAATTGCGAATCTTTGCCTGAGGCCGACTCGTAATTTTCACGGTGTTTCACATGGATCACTGTGAACAAAGACAAAACCCTTGTGGGTGTTGACCTCAGCTAGGAAGAATCGACATGGCTATTAGAGGCCAAGATCCTCTAATGCTTGAAGGAGGACCTTGATAGAACCAGATAGGGTCAATGTGGGACCCTCTCAGGTTAGATCTTTTATGTTACCTTTTATGCTTTTATTTTGGTAGTTGTATATTGTACACTTGGTTATGGTTTTTTATGTCCTATTGTTGTTGCTAACAAGCACCAAGTGATGCTACAGGCCCCATCAACATGGTGGAAGAAGAGGAGCCCCCACCTCCACCTAGTGCCACTGGTTGAGCAAACCATGATGTAGCCCCATCATTGGATATTTTTATATCTTTGCATATTTTTGTTATGTAATGTGGGTGACATATACTATTTTTATGAGATGATGTGGCCTTTTGTTATGTAGAGTGTATGATGGGTAGACTTTTGCATTTATTTGCTATATGTTTTTTTTACTATGTGTTGCTATGAGTTAATGTGATTAGGTTATAACGATTGCTAGTTTTAGGCCATGTGTGTAGACAAAATTTTGATAGTTTTAGGCTATTGCTAGCCCCAATGATAGTTTAAGACCATTTTGGACCATGTGGTAATGAAAAAGGATTTGCCATTTTTAGGCCATGATGGGCCTTGTAATGCCGGTCTAGGACTATGATGGGCCGTGCTTAGTAGTTTTGGATCATTTCATGCCATAGGATGCTAGTTTAAATCCATGGTGAGTCATGCTCATAGTTTTAGGCCATTTTGCGCCATGGGTTAAGCAAGGAAAGGTTGCCAATTTTAGGCCTTGGCAGGCCATGACATTTTGTAATTTTTGAATTTTACCATTTTTATGCATTTTGCTATTTTTTATATGTAAACTAATTGCCAAAAAATAATTAAGTGAAATTTAAAGTTAGTGAAAATGCACAAGTAGAAGAAATAAACACATGTAAAATAAATAATGCAAAAAGTGCTAACAACTAAGCTAACATAAAATGCAATCAAAATACAAACAAGCAAAGTGTGCAGAAGTGGGGCAAGTAGGGATCCAACACCTACTATACTAAGCAGATACCTTAGTTGTGTAGTTGTTTCCTAATCTAGTGTGGGTTAGGTGGTGCATAGGGCTTGGAAGGTACAATTTGGTACTCGCCTTGACCTTGGCCAACTTTGTCGAAGGGAAATTCTACCCACAAAGCATCTTTTGAAGCATTAGGAGCTCCTGTTGGCTCTTCGAGTTGGTCTGCTTTACATTTTTTGCTTTCATCTTTTGTGGGAGGTATGTCATTGGAGAACTCCATCTCTAACCCCTATTTAGTGTCAATGTTTTTGATAGTCAGAGGGGCTACATTGTCACCTTGTATGATAACCTCTCCACCTTCATATGGAAGGTGGATTTTCTAATGGATTGGAAAGGAGACGACTTGTAGTTAGGCTAGCTAGGGCCTACCTAAGATCAGGTTGAAACCTAACATCTCCTCAACTACTATGAATTTTGCTGTGGTGGGGAATTACTCCCTTGCCAAAAAGGCTATTGTGACAATTTGCCTTATAACAACACATGACCCATTGGAGGATTTTAGGCATGTTTTCTCCATTGGTTGGATTTGGTTAGCAAGACTAAGCTTATCAATGAATATATATGGGATGACATTGGTTGCAACCCCATCATCAACATGCACCCTATGGATCCTGAATTCTCCTACATGGATTGTGATGAACATTAGTGTAGTAATGACTTGACCCTTCTCAGGGTTGACCTTGATCACATCAGCGTAGAATGCTAGGGGTGTTGAACTCAATTCCTGTGAGGGAGGAGGTAACATCATAGTGTTAATGGACTATTTATCCACTGGGATGTCCTCTGTCATAGGAATGAAGATCAACATGTGCCCTAATTCTTCATGATGGGCGGAGGAGGTCATTACCAAGTCATATAGGCTTAATGTTGTATTTTTTTTATTTTAAAGCCTACTTGACTTGTGCCAATGCATCAGGAAAATCTTTTCCACTATCTGCTACCTTGTTGTTGGTGGCTTTCATCTCTTCCATGCGGCCCAAGAGATGAATCTCTCATGGAGGAGATTTGGACCTACCTATTTTTGTTTTCTTTGGAGCTTCAGTGCTCCATTGTGGGTTGCTATTTGCTAAAGCCTTAGTTCTCTATTGTTTCTTGCTTATTACTATGGCCTCCTCAGTTGGTTGGACCATCAGTACAATAAATAAGGGCATAGGATTTAGTGGGCCTAATGCCCTTCACTCTTGGTTTTGCCTAGGCATTCAATTGGCAAGGTGCTCATTAGGCCTCCTGATTTACCATATCATTTATCTGTTGGCATCGTTTGCAGAACAAGATCTTGGATGAGTAGGGGATGATGCATTACCCATCACTAGACTCCCAATAGGTAAGGAGTTTTCACATTGTAGCACCCTTAGAACAAAGGGTGTTTGGGCTGTTGCTGCTACAATGTGCTATGGGGCCCTGACCACAAAGGGTGTTATGGGCACTTGAGGTGGTGCTCTCATGAAAAAAGAGGCCCTCAAACTAGTTGATGTTGAGAAGGCCCTAGTGTTACCAAAGGACACATGAACCATGAATGGCTCTTGTGCCTATTCTGCATCATCATCAATGCTAATAGCATTGATGATGTACCTTGTATCTCTTGCATGAAATAGGTCCTTGGAAACCCCCATTGGCTAATTTTGGAGGTGCACTAGGTTGGTAGCATCAAGGACCAACTCACCCTTGTCAATCATGCATTGGATGTCATCCTGCAAAACCATGCCAAAGTCTATGTCATGACCTTGCAGTTGGTGATACTGGAAAAATCGATCCAATCTAAAACACTTAGGGATTAGAGGCTCATTAGGTAGTGTAGTTGAAGGATTTCTGAGGAGCTCACAATATTGATCATGCCACTTACAAGCATCCTCAAACATTTGCTTGTATTATATGCATTTAGCATAAATCAGTTGGTCCAATAGCTTTGACCATTTGATGGGAAATGATGTATACCTTAAGTGATCTTTGCACTCAAAGTTAGGCCTTGTGGCAGTTGGTGCCATGGCCATCAATGATGTAGACTAGTTGTTTGCCACTATGCTAAGGCCAACTACCTTGTTATTGTTGGCCGAAGCCTTCAGTGGCTTGAACATTGGTTTGGCATTGGCCAGCTTAGCCTCATTTGCCACCATCCTAATGGTTGTAGTTTCTTTCTTACCTTTTTCCTCATCTTTCTTCTTTTTTACATGTAGGTTTTTATAGGCCACATAGGCTAGATCCTTGTTGTCTTTTGTCACATCTTGAATGCTCTTAGTTTGAGCAAATTCTTGGCTTAAGGACTACCAGGCAAGGTAGTGTAGTTTCAACTTAATGAAGTTTTTTACTACAACTTTGAAGGTGGCCATCAGATGTGTCTTTGCGATGGGCTTGCAGATCTCATTAAGCGATGCTCTCCACCACTGGATGGATTTTTTCATGGGCTCTAAGTGACCCTACTTAAATTGCATTAGTTGGTCTAGGATCGCCTCAAGCTTCCAGTTGTACTTGATGTGGGTGATAAATTGGGTAAGCAATACCTTCAAAGAAGTGATGGAGGCCTTGGGGAGAACATAGTACAAATCTAGTTCCTTGCCAATTAGGGATATCGTGAACATGTAGATGATGATGTTTGGCTATACTTGTAGTAGGAGGCATTTTGATTGAAAGGTTACTAGATGGGCATTAGGATCTCCTTCATCATTGTATTTGATGAATTGTGGAAGCAGGACCCTAGTGGACAATGCCAGTGGAGGGACTATAGAACTTATTGGATCATCTTGGTAAAATTCCATCACATGGATGGTTTTTGAGGAGGTAGCCTTAAGCCACTTGACCTCTTTGGGAAGGCTTTGGATCAACTAGAATGCTTGATCTAGGCTAGGTGTTGTTACTATGGTGGGTTATGTGGGTTATGCTACTTACTATGTGAAACACCATAAAATTTCAGGACCCTCATGCTTTAGCAAAGTCTTGGAATTTGGGCAAGGACTTCCACAAGTGTAGTGTCATGATGGTTCGATAAGAAAGTGTAGGCACTGAGGATAGACTGCCCAGTCTGGCAAGTTTTCTATCTTCAGGGTTGATAGGCCCACTGGATTCTCAAGCCTACCCAACTGGACAATTAACCCAGCTGACAGTCTACACAAAAACCATGCTAGGAGTTGTCGAAAGTGTTCAGGATGAGCAAAACAGTTTGAAAAGTTTTCTAGTGAAGAAGTTTGCTATGCTACGCTACGTTGTGCAGCATAGTAAGCCTTAAAAGATAACCGCTTAAGTGTCCAAATACGAATTGACAAAATGATTGTAAGAAAAGTTAGGATTCAACCAATGTAAGGTGCTACGCTATGCTACACTCTGTAGCGTAGCACAACATAACAAAGGTAGAGCAGAAGAGCCCATGTTGCCAAGTGATTCCAACAAGAAGAATACACTTTAGCAAGACTTCGGCCTCCAAAACTAGTTGCCCCACTTAGCCCTCAAGTCCTCGAGCAAAGTTTCTTGCTAGAAAAATGGCGGATTGAATAAGGAAGTATGATACAATGGCCACTACGCTGTGCTATGCTATACAAAAGTGTACCAAATATGAATTTAGCAAGTTCGAAGGCTTCCCATCATGAAGGAAAAAAGTTGTAGTTGTTTGCCTAACTAAGCCCCACACCAATGCTTTTAGCTCCTACGCAAGTTTCCTGTCAAGCGTAGTGGCTATGCTATGCTACGCTACGTAGCGTAGCAAGTAGTGATTTGCACTACGCCAATGTGATCAATAGCGTGAGTAGTGCAACACTGGCACTGAAGCATTAAGACATCTTTGGGTAGCTCTAGAACTTGTTGGCAACAATCTTTCTCACTCTGGCATCTCCTTGGAAAAATCAACAATTTTACTTCACTTTGCATACCCCTGGTCAACTTCCAAAAAATTGTTCCTATGCTTGACCCTAGTTGTAAGAGCAGAGAAGACGTAGTCTTGGAGCATAGGCTCCATTTTTCTTACATTATTAGCACACTGGATTTCAGCACATGCTGTTTCGGTGGTATAGTCATAGCATAACAAAGTTCACATCCAGCATCGCACACCTACACGGTATGGACATGTTAGCACCTTGTGGGGCCCAAGACACATGGCATCCAAACCATGTTTCTCTCCTGCTCCTAGTCCTATAAATACCCTAGAAAAAAATTCTCGAGGGGTTGGCAAAAATAAATTAGCTGCTGGGTTGACTATTGGCTTCTAGCATTGATTGGATTTTAAGTTGGCTTTCGGAGAGCATAGTTGGTAATTTTTAGCACTTTGGTTGGCTTTGAGTTTGTTGGTTGGATCCATGGTTCAAGGATCTGTAAGCATACTACTCTGTGTAAGCTGTGCCTCTCTAGTGTTGCATAACCTATTATACACTTTTCAGCAAGGCAAAGGATCAAATCTGTGACCTTTGGGGAAGTGCATTCTCCAACCCAAATTTGTTTTGCTATTCGCTTATAGTCATTGTTATTTTGCATTATTTTCAACATTTTACATTTTTCAATAGTTGATTTACCTTGCATGTCTCGCTTCTGAAACAAACATTTATAAAAGGTTAAGATACATCGACTAAGTCCTTGTCTAATCGACCAGAACATTCAGGGCACCCCGCTGCCATTTCTCTCCAACACGGTCCTCGCATGGATCTGGGGTTAAACTGTTCACCCGACAACCTCTTGGTGTTCCAGCCACCGATGTTTTTGATCGCTATAGTTTTTAGCACTAGAAGGAGGGCCTTTTGGTGCCCTTTTTGTGTCTTACGAGTAGTCCTACACGCTCTCTATACCCCATCATGCACTAGCATAAATGTGACACCCTTTTGTGGTTGTTTACCCATTGTGTGGTGCAGACTGGTCATGATGACGATTCCTTTGGAACTCGGTAGGACAAAAAGCCTCGAATTGCTTATTGATCTCTCTGTTTCTCGTTTGCGATTTTCCTTAAATCATGTAAAATGATTCCGCCAATAACCGTCGTTTCCACCTCGAGATTTGAGGCTCCTTTCTTGGCTCAAAGCACCATAGGTGCCAAGTGGCCACCTAGCCCAATGCTAGCACCATGCCAGTCTCTTAGGATCTGACATCTGTCACCTGAGTTCTTGAACAAGACATAGAGCATTACAACTTCCTTTGTGCAAAGATCTAGGCAAATCTACCCCTGGATCGCTAAGAACTCAACGAAAAATGTAACTTTGAGTTCCTTCATCAGAACAGAAGGGATTTTATCCCTACCCCTAACGTTACCATCCCCCTAATGGAAACATATCAGTGGATCTTAGACCAGCTGATGCAAGTCAGTAAGTCTAGGAATAGAGATACCACGTCTCATTACGATGAGGTGTTCTAGGATGGGTAAGAAGACCTGGGCTCCCAATTCAAGGGTGGTGGCTAGAATAACCTTGCAACCATCCCTCCCACCACAATCTTAAGGTCAAATCCACTTTTTGTGTCTACCCCTTTTATGATCACCACAACTCTACCTCAATCTACATTTTCATCAACCATGGGTAGCCATTATGCATCCTCAGTGTACCAACATGCTCCTCCCTCAGTTTCATTCCCAGGCACTCTCCCTCCTCATTCTGTCCCATCCTCATACCAAGCATCGACTTCATAGCTACATTGCCCTATGTGGACACTGTGTCTACTTCACAGCTACATGGAGTCTCTGCTCCTATTCCATCGTCTACACTTATTCCACCATTAGTGGTAGGCCCCACCCCAACCATGTGGTGGACCCTAGCCACTTTGCTTCCTATTTTGTAACCCTCCTAGATGCCACATTACCCTTACCATTAAGCATACCAAGTCCCACAGGTGTCACAACCAAGAATGGGACTATGGCTTGTCCCATTAGTCATGCAAAATGACTAACCCTACAACACCACCAGCGACTGCCGCTCCAATAGCAGCACCCACTAGGTGGTGGACCTCATAGGTAGTACCCTTCGCAAGGGTATCCCCAATGGCACCCACTATGAGCCAGGCCACTGTCCTTACTATGCCACCAATGATTGTTACCCTTGCAACCCCACAATCATCTACATCATCTTCGGGTCTGGACCAAGCATTCCAACTTATCCAAACCCACACTGAAGAGATTAAATGTCTCAAAGCCACTGGTTCCAACATAGTGTAGGTCATGGATTTCTACCATGATGACCCCATTAGCCCGACTATTCCCATGCTCACATTACCCCCTAGGATGCCACTCCTCCAATTCACAAAATACAATGAGGGGAATCCTAAAGTGCATTTAGTCATGTTTAGATCTGAATCTTTGTTGTTGAAATAGTGGCTACACAGTATTATTCATGTCTTTGCTATGTCTTTGACAGGAAAAGCTTTAGACTGGTACTGCACACCTCCATCTGAACACTGGAGGAGTTGCTAACCTAGTTCGTGACCTGCTTCAAGTATAACTTGAAGCTCAAAGTCACGCTAGATTAGTTGATGGGCATTAAGCAAGACCTACTGGAGTTGGTGCAAAATTTTATACAGTGGTGGAGTGCTACCTTGAATGAGATTCATGAGCCTATCATGGAGGCCCATTTTCTGGCTATCTTCAAGGGGGTGGTAAGTGATTTCATCAAATCCAAGCTATACTACCTAGCCACATGCTCTCTTAGTGAGGATTTTGCCCAAACGAAGAGCATCCAAGATGTGNGCATGCTCTCTTAGTGAGGATTTTGCCCAAACGAAGAGCATCCAAGATGTGGCTAAAGCTAGTAAAGACTCGGCCTATGTTGCATACAAAAATCCATATACCAAAAAAGACAAATAGAAGGAAAAAAATGCAATGGACATGGTGGCCATCGTGGTAAACAAGGAAAATCCCAACAACAACAATAATAAAAAGACGGTCACAACGTCAACTAATCCCATGCCTAGCTCAAGTAACGCTGCCCAACCCTCCACGTTGGCACCATAGGAATCAACCCAGCTTAAACCTAACTTTGAGTGTAAAGACCACTCAAAATACACCTCCTTACTCGTCAAGCCTTTAGAAATATTGAAGCAATTGCTAGGGGCTGGGTATATTCAACATAAATGGATGTTGGCAGAGGCGACCAAACAACATCAGCAGTATTGCGAACTCCTTAGGAACCCCTCCTTGGCTATGCCCAATGAGTTGCCAGTTCCTAAGAACTTTAGGCTAGAGCGATTTTGTGACTACCATCAACTTTATGATCATGACATGGATTACTATCTAGCATTAAAAGATGACATCCAATGGATGATTGATTAGGGGAAGTTGGTTCTAGATGAAAGCAACCCTTTTTGCCCCAAAAATCAATCCATGCACGTCTACAGGGACCCCCTCAATGCTAACAACATGGGGTACATTATTAACATGATTAGCATAGACAGTAACCCAGAATCGTCATAGCAACCATTTGTGATTTGTGTGCCTCAATGTAGCATACCAACACCAACAATGGAAAAAAAGACGTTGCAAAAGCCATTCATCCTCAAGGTTCCCCCTCAAACATCCGCCCTTGCACCCTTCATATTCAAAACCATGTCGCTACCTGTGCTAACACCAAAAACACCATTTTTCATTAGGGGGAAAAAACACCCAACTACCCCCATCACACAGATCCAATCTAAGAAGGCATTACATCCTTCCCATTCAAAGAAATGGGAAGAGCATCTGATGGATGAAACGGCCAAGGAACGTACCGTCCCAGGTCCCTCCAAGCTTACCCCCTCATCCTTCGTGTCTATGCCCCCCTCATCATCAATAGTTGATGCCACTACGCATGCACAATCATCACCATCCTACCCAAAAAGGTCTAGCCCTAAACTTAAAGCTACTCCTCCCTAAGAGATTTGTTTCCTAGGACAAATGGAGAAGGAGAAGGGTAGCAAACAACAAGAAAGTGGATAGGACCTTCTAAACATCCTTACTTAGGTCAAATAGGCTTTGAAAAGAAAGAATACAACCTTAAGCCTGTATGACCTGGTAATGACCTCCATTGCACACCACGAGGCCTTGGTTTACATGTTAACATCCATACCGGTTGACAAAAACATGCCGGTAGAGGAGAAAGAAATCCATGTGGTCATGCTTCCTTCTATGCCCGAAGAACTACGGCTAGCTCATTTTATGTTCCAGGACGAGTCCATTAAGGATGACTGTGAGAAGGGCCAGGCAACAACAACATCCCTATTGATCACAATTTGGGTCAATTAGCACAAGATCCAAAGAGTACATGTTGATGATGGGGCTACTACAAATGTCATCCCGTTTCCCATAGTGGACAAATTAGGTTTGGTGGGTCAAATCAAACCCACGACAACCTCATGTCTGAAGTTGTTCAATGGAGTGTGGGTGTTGGTAAAGGGGACTATCCACATTAACTTTGTGGCAGGGGACTATCCTCATAAGTGCAACATTCATCATGATAGAAGAGATGCTTGGGTTTAACCTGATCTTGGGGAGGTCATGGTTAGCCCAACTCAGGGCCGTCTCTTCACCCATACATCAAGAAATTAACCTACCTTATGCGGGCAGGGAGGTGGTGATCTACGGTGATGAAGTGGCCACCCAAGTAATAAACAATGTTGACATGGAGTAAGGTTCAGAAGTAATAACCTCTAAGAATGAAGTGCCTATCTCCACTAAAGCTACTTGCTTGGCAAATGAGCTGGTCAAAAACATCGGCTCAGAAAACAAAACTACGTGGGTCAAATTACCTTTTCAAGTGGTAGATAATGATATAGAAGAATACCACAACAAATCCCCTCGACCTTACACATCACCATGCCCATGATGGGTTAGAAAGTAGCTATGAGAATGATCATTACTTGCGTAGCATAACTCCACTACTTTCGACACGATTAACGCTTTATCATATGTTTATTCTTTGTTTGCTCCATATTCATTCGCTTACACTAAGTGTCTACCTCATTCTTTAAACCATTCACATCATGTCCACTGTTTACATCATGCTACATCCCGCTAAGGCCTAAAACTGGCAAAAATTTTCTTTACCATCATGCGATGACCCGAAATGGCCTAAAACTAGCGATGGCTTAAAATGGCCTAAAACTAACAATGACCCAGAATGGCCTTAAACTATTGTTGCAGCCTGAAATGGCCTAAAACTAAAATGAGATGCTCCCAACGAGTTTAATCAATAAAAAAAGATAAAGAATAAAATAAAAATAAATACGACACATAAGCCAAAGTGAGATAAATCTCTTCATATTCCATTTTTTTTCATTCAAAATATTAATCAATAATGTTTACAACATTCTTTGTGAGAATCCAAATAAAATTATTTGGTACTATGCTATGACCCTTCGCCCACTCCATTTTTCCCTACCTCATTAGGTCTTGTGTTTTCAACTAGATTCTGTACCACAGGGAAAATGAAATAATCAATTAAAGCTACAATAAGGACTTGAATAAAATAAATTATCACAACACCAAAAAATGATTNTCCTCCATAATATCAGTGCAATTCCTATTTCCCAGATCAGTGCTTGCTACAACTTTCTCCTTTTCTATGGTTGTCCATCTCGGTGGCCCTGGAGAAAAGGTGGCAGTGGTGGTCTCACCCACAGGAAAGATCATTTCTCTTTCAGGAGATTCACTGACTGTCACCTATTGCATAAACCTGTTGTAAGCCCCAGAAGTGCCAAAAATGTCAAGGAATACCTCATAAGTATTCAACTTGATAGAGGCATCCCAATATTGTTTACGGTAGGTGGCACGTTCTAGTTTATACATGTGTTTGTGGTTTTTCTGTGCCTGCCCCCACTCATAAACTTTTGCATGTAGTCCTTCTAGTCTTGGTTCTTCTGGGCTAGCAAGTCCATTTGAATGTGCTATTCTATTATTTCACAAGTGGCCTCATTGTTGTGTCACAAAACCATGTGCACCAAGTACCATCGTTAGTGTCTCGGGCCAACAGGAATTCATTCCTTGATTGGAGATCTTCCACCTCAGCAGTCAAATTGGCCTTCTCCTTCTTAAGCCTTTGTACCCATTTCCAAAGGTCTTCGTTCACACACCTACATTCCCACAAGGAGCGTGCTAAGTACAACACACATTGGCTTGATTTATTGTATATGCGACAAGGTACTTTGGTCACCTTCGATGGAAATTCGGGCATGACGTCGACCTCAACCGCTTGCTTAGGATCCCACTTAAGGTGAGAGGCTACCAACTGCACATAGGAAGGCATTGGTCATAGTGGCATAGTGAAGAAACAACAATTTAGAGAGTCTAATGTAGAAACTTTAACTTACCCACTTCCAGGTTGATCTACTTCAGACGGTCGATCATGTCGTCAACCACCCCCTCCATGAAAGTAAATTTGTCAAGGGTCTTGATCCACAGTCATAGGAGAATCGAACAAGGGTCAGGGGTATCAACAGTGGTGTCTTCTGCATAGTGAAACAAGGTAGCCACAATGGAGAGGAACCATGATAAAGCTGATGAACAAAATAAATGACAATGTAAAGCTCCTACCCAGCAAACCCTCAAAGGTGATAGC
>MNCI01008566.1:1113174-1148940 GCA_015680685.1 Gnetum montanum
GGTGCCTCTCCCATGTTGTCCTGGGCATGAAAGTTGCGTGCCATCCGATCCCTGGTTGTCATTGAAAATGATTCTCCAATAGCTTTTGGGGGGTCCTGAGATTGGGTGGTATGGAAGACTTGGTAGATCTAAAATTTGGAAATATAACTACAGTCTTGTAGCACCTAGACACCATTCTCATGAACTACCAAGAATTTCGAAAAATGCCACAGGCAGGCTATAAAGAAGACATGGTGCATGTTGAAGCAGGACTCAAGCTTCCCGCGAAGCTGGACCATTTCAGCTTGCAAACCTTTGCAAATATGTTTGATCCAATTGTAATGAGTTCCCTCTTCCATGACATCCCTCATTATCCAAGCCTACTCAATTCCAAGGATTTTTCCTTGGGAGAGTAGCTTGGGGAAGGCACAGGCATGGAAGACAGGATAAATTGTTTTGGCCACCCATAGCCTGACCTTCTCAATGTAGATCCCCTTTCGGTCCTTTGTTGTCCCTAGCAACTCCTCAATGTTCCCCTGATGGTTTGCATTTTTCTTAGATTTTTCTCCTATAGGGAGACCATTAGAAGGGACACCAAAAAGATCTGCAAACAATTGATCATTGATTTGAATCACCACTTACACACTGTGAACACGTGTGTGGAAGCAGTTCGCTTTCTCAGAGCAAGAGTTAGCTATGGAAAGCATTTCAGCAGGTGGGACATTCAGGTTGATGGCCAGAAATAAGTTCATGAGCCCAACCTCTTGAAGGTTGTGGACAAGCATGGTTGGGGCCCCATTGCATAGCCAACACTGGGTCTCCTCCACCTCCCCGTACCTGAAAAAGAGGTTGGTTTCATTGCGCCCAGAGGTGATCATAGTCACTTCTTGGGATTTCCTCACCACTGAAATAGTTTGCAAAATAAAATAAAAAAGTTAGCAAAAAAAGGTTAAAAAATGAACATCACTCGAACATGTAATAATGAATTCATAGTTTAGCATACCAGGTTTAAATGATGTGGGAAATGGTGGGAGATCCACCAACACATCTTCAACATTGAGTAGCCTAAGGGATGCCCATTCCCTATCTAACCAACCAGCTTCTTTAAACTTCCCATAAATTTTGGAATAATCGGTCAGATAGGTTTTGAACTCATCCCCAAATTGGCCTATTACGCCGACACACACATTCCTCATAGAGAAAAACTCTTGTAGGGTCATCTATGCTAACGCCAAGGCATTTGTATCACTGTGAAGATCACTTCTTTCAATAAAAAACCTGGCAACACACACACACACACACACACACACACACACATATACACTGTTAATACCTGTGTCTAGCATAGCATGGATTACACAATGTGATAAAATACCTTCATAGAACTCACCCACCGACATAATAAATGGTTCTAGGTGGGTTCTAAAAGTAGGTGCCCATGTGATGGGCAATGAATAACATGTTGTATAAGTGATAGCTCTTATACTCAAGCATCTCCCAGATCCAACTTAAGCATATCAAGCCTTTTGGGTGCTGGTTAGAACCTTCTACTTGATCACCCCTAATTGACCCATCAGTTAAAAATTTCAAAATGCCCCGGTTTGCCCTAGGCAATAGGGTTTCTGTGGTTGCGGTTGCTATCTCTGCTGATAAGTGTGACAAAAAAATCACACTAAAATGGAAGAGGATGAACTGTAGGAAGTCCTGTGCGCCCTCCCAGAACTAGATTGCCTGTTTCCCCGTACGTGCATAGGGAGGAGGGACATTGGCCACCGGTTCATTAAGGCAGCACATAACTCCCATAGTCTCTAGGATAATCAAAATGGGCTTCAACATGACCTTACATAACAAAGCATCAAACATTAGCACTGTGTATGAGAGAAGTTTAGACGTAGCATAGCGTAACCCTTTGATTACATATAGTGTAGCATGACACTTTCTTTGCATGTAGCGTAGCATGATCTCCCAGTCGCAAATCTCTCTCTAATAAAAAAATAGAATAAAAATCATAGGCGATGTAGCAACACAATACTCGTAGTGTAGCATAGTCATCAAGCCTGTAATAATACTTAGATGCAGACACATGACACGTGACATAGCAAATGAACAAGAATAGATAGACGTGCAACAATATAATAATGGAATCAACATATTACTATGACAGGCATGGCAACGTAGCAAACTTAACAAAAACAAATTCAGCAATGTAGCGATGTTGCAGATTCAACAGCATAGCAATGCAACAAACCTAAAGACCTTACGACATACCGGCATATCATAATAAAAACATTAGAAAGTTTAGACAAGAAATAATTCACTGTGCTACAACTATCTCAATCATACTTCTAGCATACAAAATAACTCATGCTACACTACGTTAAACATGTGTCATGCTGTCAAATCTCGTAGATGGCCAAACCCTCCTGAGGGCGGTACGCTACGCTAACCCTATGCTAAGTTGTCTAGAATCACTCAAACCCCCACGACAAGACAGTCGCAATAACGGTGGTCAAGGCAAATATCACATGTAGCTGTAGCGTAACGTCTGTATAGGTGCCGTGGCCAACCAGCAACAACAACGGCGTACCGGCCAAAATGGCAACCAAAACAATGGCAAAAGACATAGATTTTATCATAATAATGATTACTGTAGTCTAAAAAACAAGGGCAGTGTAGCAACTTACAGATCAGACGGAGCCTCCTCCTACACTTTAACACGTGCCTTGGACAAAAGCCCCAAAGTGTCCTTTACCTCGTCCACCTTAGCAAGTCCTCGGTGCTTGCGTTCACCTTTGGGTGCCATTGTCTCACTTGTAAATTCTGTTAACTACTATGCTACACTGCTTTGCTTTCTCTCAGCATGACCGCGCTATGCTCTGGATGTGGGCTCTGTGCTTTGAAAATGAACATGACAAGTTTACCAAGGGTAAACCCCTATTTATAGCCGACGCGGTGAAAAGAACTTGCCATTTTTGCACTCCAAGTAATGTGGGATGCCTCGTATAGCATAGCACTATTGTGTCATAATCTTGCTATAGTGTAGCATCATTGTATGCAGCATAATAGGTGGGCCCAACTGAAAATTTCGTCCCACCATGAATTAACAACCTACCTTTATAAAGCCTACGTGCCACTGTCCGCAAAGACCTTAAACTAGTGACCTTAGTTCTTGAACTCCACTTGTTAACGGTTTGCTAAGACCTTAAACTAGCAACCTCGATTTACATTTTGATGTACGATGTAGCATGAGTACGGTCCACCATGACCTTAAACTAGTAGCCTTAGTATCTATTTCTTATTTTAAACTAGATTTTGCAATGTTATGGTCCACCATGACCTTAAACTAGAAAAGTTAATGTCCCTTGCATTTTCAAACTCGTTCACAGTCCACCAAGACCTTAAATTGGTAATTTGCAAACTTGGTCAAATAGTTGACAATTATTTCATGTTTTATTGTTGCTTTTCAAATGTTTATGATGAACTATTGCTACAAATAGGTCTCACTTGACTTGGCTTTTTCTTATTGTGGCAGGTTGAACAAAATGACCATGCAGCGTGATCTACATTCACTTTTAACCTTGATAGGTCCTCATGGAAAGCTTGCAAGACATCTAAACTTAGAGTCAATAGACTGGGAATCATCCACTGATAACACTGTAGCATCCCTGGAAACGTCCCTAGATTGGCCCGAACATTTGGTCCAAGCATTAGACTTAGAGGCTGAGGACGTGACTGAGGACCGTCTCATCGAAATACCTATGACTATATCTAGGGGGAAATAAGAACACTAAAAATTAGCTCCCTCCTAGATCAACAAATGCAAAAGGATGTATATAAATTCCTCCAAGACAACGTCAAAGTGTTCGTGTGGTCCTATAACGACATGCCAGGCTTAGACCCATGGCTAATACAACATAACATTGTCTTAGATCCGCGTATCAAACCAGTCAAGCAAAAGGCTCAAAAAATTAAACCTAAAATCATATTAGCCGTATGTGATGAAATCACCAAGTTATACCAAGTAGGCTTCATTCACATGGATGATTACTTAGAGTGGGTATCAAACATCATTGTAGTATCTAAGAAAATGGGAGGAATATGAATTTGTATAGACTTTCGAGATCTAAAGAAAGCAACAATTAAAGATGACTTCCTACTACCAAGTATTGATCAACTTATCGACACTATGGCTATTCATGCTTTATTATCCTTTATGAATGGGTTCTTGGGTTATAATTAAATTTGCATCAATCCAAAGCATCAGTTAACAACTACTTTCATGACCCCTTGGGAACCTTTTGTTACACTATGATGTCCTTTGGTCTCAAAAACGCCAGAGCAACCTATCAACGAGCCATGACATACATATTTAGTGATTACCTCCTAGAGACACTAAACGATTATGTGCATGACATAGCAGTAAAGTCTAAAACAACTATTGATCATCCCATTGTCATAGGAATGACTTGCATCTTAATCCAAAGAAATGTGTTTTCGGAGTTAAAATCAAATGCATGTTAGTGTTTGTAGTATCAGAGGCTGGAATACGAGTGGACCCTGATAAAGTTAAGGCCATCGCTAACCTAGCACCCCCTACCAACCTTAAAGAATTGTGCGGGTTGCAAGGTAGAATACAATTTATCAAAAGGTTTATAGCAAAGTTGACCAACAAGTTACACCCCATGCAACACTTACTAAAGAAGGGGATTAACTTTGAGTGGACAAAATAGTGTCAACAAGCCTTCGATGACTTGAAGAAAGAGCTTTTACACCTCCCAATTTTTTACCCATCATAGAGGGATAAGCCTTTCTACATCTACCTTGCCACTTTAGACACATCTATTGCAGCACTGCTATGCCAGAAAAGAGAGGATGACTTTGAAATCCCAGTTTATTACTTGAGCCATGCATTGATAGCCTACGAAGAGAAATACAATGAAGTAGAAAGGAATTTTCTTGCCCTAGTATTTGGGCTAAAAAAGTGGAGACACTACCTGTTCCATAGCTAGGCTAACATCATATGCAAGAGCAACATACTCTGGGCTATCATGAACAAGTTATATGAAAGTAGCAAGATAGCCCGATGGAAAGCTATAACGATGGAATTTGATTTACACTATGTAGCCCAATCATCAATGAAAGGATAAGAAATAGCTATGTAGCTCACAACCTCACTAGTTGATGATCAAGAAACCATAGAACCGGAATTCCCCAACGAACATGTTAACAACATCAACCTTGTGCCATTGCACTTCGAGGCCACTTTACATTTTGACGGCACCTCAACCATGTGAGGTGGTAGTGCTGCCACCATCATTACATTCCCCTTAGGGGACATTCAACCTTTTGCTTACTGATTTATGTTCCTTTGTACAAATAATGTAGCTAAGTATGAAGGACTCCTTAGGGGCCTTTTAGTAGCCCAACAATTAAATATCCAACATTTGGCAGTCCGAGGGGATTCCCAACTCATCGTCAACCAGATCACTGAAGTCTATGCCTGTAAAGCCTTACATTTACAAACTTTATTGTGATTTGGCCAAAAAATTTTTGAAACAGTTCACAATGATAGATATCCAACATGTGCCATGCAACGGGAACACTATAGCAGATGCCTTAGCCACGCTAGCGTTAAACATGCCACCAGACCTGTTTGCAACTTTACCTACTTCAATAATGGAATGCACAGAGCCTGCCACTCAAGCGATACAAGTTGCCTCCTTAAGTGCTACTGATGCCCAAGAGTGGTACGCTAATGTTAAAGCCTACCTTCAACATGATGAACCCACACACAGCTTGACATCTGCCCAAAAGGATGCAATTTGAAAGCAAGCACGACAGTATGTCCTTGTAGGAGATAATACCTTATGCAAATGCTCCTTTGATGGGATATTGCTAACTTGCACTGGTGGGGAAGAGGCATAGAAAATTGTTAATGAAGTCCATGAAGGACTATGTGGAGGACACAGCTCCTAGGGCCATGGTAGCAAAAATCAGATGCCTAGGGTATTATTGGCCTTGCATGGAATGAGATCGCCTTGCTAAAGTTAGGATGTGTGATACATGACAACTTCATGAAAATATTATACATGTTTCACCTACTGAGTTGCACCCTACACAAATCACGTGGCCATTCCAATGATGGGGACTAGATATCATAGGACCCATAACACCTAAGTCTTTCGTAGGATATAACTTCATCATCACCGCCACCAAGTACTTCACAAAGTGGGTAGAGGCTATCCCCCTTAGGAAAACTACATCCCAACAGGTTTTCCACTTTATCTTAGACAACATAGTAACAAGGTTTGGTCTTCCCATGGCTATTGTGATAGATAATGGGCCATAGTTTAGTAGCACGGAAACCAAAACCTTTTGTAGCAACCTTGGCATCAAGCAATCCTTTTCATCGCCATACTACCTATAGGAAAACGGTCAAGCAGAGGCAACAAACAAGGCCATCATCAACTTGATCAAAAATATGCTTAGCAATAGCAAGAGGTGATGGAATGGGAAAATCCTCTATGTGTTGTGGGCCTACCATACGACGTGTAGAATAGCTACAGGTAAGACTCCTTATAGCCTAGTTTATAGATTTGAAGTAGTGTTACATCTTGAATTGCAAGTACCATCACTTCGGATGATCCTTTCAAGCATCATGAATGAGGCCTAGAACAACGAGTCAAGGATCATTGACCTCGACTCCATAGAGGAGGAGCATGCTCAAACACTGGGTCGTATCGAACGATACCAAGATAAGCAGCAGTAAAAGCATCATTCCAACCTAAATCGACGACCAATAAAAAAGGGGGACCTAGTTCTCAAAGTTTTCCATGAGCATATAAGAAAGTTCTTAGTAAATTGGGAAGGCCCATTCATAGTCACAATAGCCTATGAGAATGGAGCCTTCAAACTGGCAAACATGGATGGCAGAGAGTTTGCAAATCTAGTGAACCACTTGTACCTTAAGCCATACTACATCTGATGCAAAGGCAAGGTAAGCACAGATAGTTCGCTATGACTATAAACTGGCACAAATAGTCCGCTATGAGGTAAAATTGGCACATACCATCTACTATGACATAAAAATAGCATAGAAGGTTTTCTATGACCTTAAACTGGCCCATCCACCATCTGCTACGATGATAAACTAGCACAACGGTCTACTAGGACCTTAAACTAGCAAAGTAGTCTGCTAGGACCTTAAATTAGCACATAGTAGTCTGCTAGGACCTTAAACTAGGACCTTAAACTAGCACATTATAGTTTGCTAGGACCTTAAACCAGTACATTTGATGATCTACCAAGACCTTAAACTAGGTTCATAGCACAACATTCCCAGCTCGCATCCATGAATCTATAAACAAACAAGCATGCACAGTGCCAACACGGGGTGGGGCGTTGCAGTTCCAAAATGCAGTTCACGATGATAAGAAAACACCCTTTGGAACATATGTAATGCCACTATCCTTGGCATCTTGCTAATCCTCCAGAGATGTCATTTGACATCTTGTTGACCTTCCGGAGCTACTGTTACCATAGCTCGTTGCCATGGAAATAGCTTCTGGTGTTAGCGCTTGCTATTGGAGTCCCAGCACTATTGTGGCCTAGCCAAAAATTTGCTACCCTCCAGTCCCCACCATCACCCGAGCCCAAAAGATATTCAACTATTATGCTTCTCACCCTATAGCTAAACTACATGATGTTTGCCTTGAGTGGGGACTCTTAAGCACTCACATTTCTTCAACTCCTAGCCCCCTTGGTGCTGGCTCCTTCAGTCTTCTGTTGCCAGAACCACTGCTAGCCTTCCTAGTTTAGACATCACATGCCTCAACAACAATGCCTACCACCTCAGTAGTGTCTAAAGCAAGTAAGAACTTTTCCTAACTACATTTCAAGGTTACATTTCTCTGGTCTACTTTCTGTTGTGCTTGTAGGATATGAGTCAAGATGGCCTCAGTTAGGGATGCATTTCTCTAGGAGGACAAGACACTACATCATTTCGAGGTGATCGCTCTAACTAGATTAGCTACTTGGGAGTGCACATCTTGCCCTTCCCCTTAACCTTCATCATCTTGTTTCTTACACCTGTAGTTTCCCTTTTCACATCTCTTTTACAAGATTTCTCGATGCATGAAAATCCCTCCCATATGCTCAACCACAAAGCCCATGATGTGCATAACGCAGATCACCACATGAAAAGAATCTGTAGGTAGGTTAAAGCCTCACACGAATGTAACACAACTCATCTTGGGGAGGAAACACTTATCCTGCAACAACAAGGTTGTTTACAAGTGAACATGGCTAAACCGCAGAAGAAAAGCACAAAAGCGTAAAAGTGCAAAAGAGCTCAAAAAAAGAAAAAAAGAAAAAAAAAGAGCATGTGCCTAAAACAAATGGCACACCAGCTATTTCACAATAACTGTCTCTAAGCATTCTGACAAGAGGTCAAAAGCCAGCAAAATAAAGATGCCCACGCATGCCAATTCCCTCACAAGCACTCTGACGAGGGACCACACTATGTTTCATCTTTTCTTTTCTTGAACCTATCCCCTCAAATCCACCCTTTTTCCCCTTTTTCCTGCATGACTATCCTGATACTCCCAGGAACAGCAAAGCAACATCTAAGTAACTACTAAAGAGTGATATTGGTGTCTTGTCCTTCACGGTGTTTCATATTCTTTATCGACGCCTATCGGGTGGATCCTCCATACGTCAACAAAGAGGGACCAGTGAAACACCATAAAATTTTAGGACCCTCACGCTTCAATAGAATCTTGGAATTTGGGCAAGGACTTCCACAAGTGTAGCGTCATGATGGTTTGGCAAGAAATTGTAGGCACTAAGGATAGACTGCCCATTCTAGTAAGTTTTCTATCTCCAGGGCTAATAAGCCCACTGGATTCTCCAGCCTGCCCAACTAGACAAATGACCTAGCTAACAGTCTACCTAGAAACCATGCTAGGAGTTGTTGGAAGTGTTCGAGATGAGCAAAACAGTTCGACAAGTTTTCTAGTAAAGAAGTCTGCTATGTTGTGTAGCATAGCAAGCCTTGAAAGATAATTGCTCAAGTGTCCAAATGCGAATTAACAAAATGATTGTAAGACAAGTCAAGATTCAGCCAACGCAAGGTGCTACACTATGTAGCATAGCACAGTGTAGCAAAGGTAGAGTAGAAAGGCCTATCTTGCCAAGTGATTCCAACAAGAAAATTGCACTTTAGCAAGACTTTGGCCTCCAAAATTGGTTGCCCCACTTAACCCACAAGGCCTTGAGCAAAGTTTCTTGCTAGAAAAATGGTGGATTGAACAATGAAGCATGATACAATGGCTACTACGCTGTGCTAAGCTACATAGCCTAGCATAGTATAGTAACAATGCAAAAACAATAGAAGTATTCCAAAAATGAATTCAGCAAGTCCAAAGGGTTCTTGGCATGAAGGAAAAAAGTTGCAGTTGTTTGCCTGACCAAGCCCCACACCAATGCTTTCAGCTCCTATGCAAGTTTCCTATCAAGCCCAATGGCTATGCTATGCTATGCTACGTAGCATAGCATAGTGTAGCGAGCAGGTATTTGTGCTATGAAAATGTGCTCAACAGCATTAGTAGTGCAACACTGGCACGGAAGCATCAAGACATCTTCGGGTAGCTCTAGAACTTGTTGGGAACAATCTTTCTCACTTTGGCATCTCCTTGCCAAAATCAGCAATTTTACTTCACTTTGCATACCCTTGGTCAACTTCCAAAAAATTGTTCCTACACTTGACCCTACTTGTAAGAGTAGGGAAGACGTAGTCCTAGAGGATAGGCTCCATTTTGCTTCCATTATTAGCACACTGGATTTTGGCACATGCTGTTTTAGTGATATAGTCATAGTGTAAAAAAGTTCACATCTAGCATCGCACACCTACATGGTAAAAACATGTTAGCACCTTATGGGGCCTAGGACACATGGTATCCAAATCATGTTTCTCTCCTACCCCTAGCCCTATAAATACCCCAGCAAACAATGATCTGGGGGTTGGAAAAAAAAAATTTTCTACTAGGTTGACTGTTGGCTTCTAGCATTGATTGGCTTTTAAGTTGGCTTTTGGAGAGCATAGTTGACAATTTTTAGCACTCTAGTTGGCTCCACGGTTTAGGGATTTGTAAGCATATTGCTCTACGTAAGCTGTGCCTCTCTAGTGTTGCATAACCTGTTGTACACTTTTCAGCAAGGCAAAGGATCAAATTCGTGACCTTTGGGGTGGTGTATTCTCTAACCCAAATCTGTTTTGCTATTTTCTCACTGTCATAGTTGTTTTGCATTATTTTCACCATTTTACATTTGTCGATCATTGATTTACTTCGTGTGTCTCACTTTTGAAACAAACATTTAGAAAAGATTAAGATACACCAACTAAGTCCCTATCTAATTGACTAGACCATTTAGGGCACCTTGCTTCCATTTCTCTCCAGCATGGCCCTCACACGAATTTGGGATTAAACTATTTGCCCAACAACCTCTTGGTGTTCCAGCCACCAACATTTTCGGTTGCTACACTATGGTTTTTGGATGGCCCATGAGTCAACTTTGGGTTGCATGACCACATGTGATGCTTGTTATGTGGGTTGTGCCATGGACATAACACTTGGGCCCCACCACAGGTTTGTGGGTTGGATCATTGTAAGGGGTGTTGACATAATGGGCAAGACAAACAATTCTTGAGTCATGTATGATGAGGAAGGAACATGCATGGTGTGCATGTAGGATTGCGCAGGCACAACAATTATTGCTATGGAAGGCTGGATGATGTGAATAGGTTAAATAGGCTAAATAGGCTAAACATGTTGTGAAGGCTACAAAGGAATAATGAAGGGCATACTAAAGAGAAGGCTAAAAGGTAGAGCAACATCTTGGTGCATCTACAACATCTAGTAAGTTGCCATCATAGGCATTGACCTGGGTGATGACACTAGACTATGGGATATTAGAGGAATGAAAGCATAAGCTGTTTGTTGGAATGAGACATGGAATGGGTTCTCATGCTCAAATTAAGCCTCAAACTCATCTAGCTCCTCCTAAAGGGACTCCTTGTAGTCCATCCCTTCATCATGGCTCATATTGCAAATGAGGTTATCCAGCATCCACTAGTAATCTTTCATGAGCACAAAAAAGTCGAAATCAAAAGGGAGCCATTCCCTCCCATTACGATACATGATCTCATAACTACATTTGGCTTCCATTTCTTAGCATTTTAAGAGCAAATCTACTTAGAGTTTCATACAAACAAAGTTATATTACTTGTCGTTGCACACCATAACCTTGGAAGGCAAGTTGTGTTGCCTAAGCAATTATCTTTGTGTTAGGACAAGGCCCTGAGCCCCAAGAAGGTTAATTTGTATTTTTTGCTAAATGGGCCAGACAACAACTTCACTTAGAGTAAAGGTCAAAAGTTTTCTAGGATTCATGATGCAAGGAATAATGCTAAGCTTTGCTTATGCAAAATAGAAGGAAAAATGGCTAAGTGCTAAAATGCAAAAAATGCCTAAGTATGTAACTACTGAGAAAACGGCTAAGTGTAAAAATGTAGAAAAATGGCTAACTATAAATTACCAAAACAATGCTAACTTTGGGACTACACTTAGAGCTTACTATGCTCACTATACTAGAGCTAGCAACACTCTATTGAGAACCTAGAATTTGGTCGAGTGTAAGTTATGTGCTTTGGTGTTGTTTAGTGGGGTTCCAGGGGAATTGACAATAGGGTCCAATCCACACCAATGGTGTAGAGAGCATGCAAGGTAATAACCAAGAGATGGACAAACAAGGAAATGGCAAGGTGCTCCTTCTAGCACTAGAAAACTGTAGTGACCAAAAATATTAGAGGCTTGAATAGGACACTCAGAGGTTCTTGGTCACATAGTCTTGATCCCACTCTCACATGAGGGCCTACTAGACAATGAAAGTGGGGTGCCCATGATGGTCTTATCAATTGAACTGGGACTTATGTGTGTTATGACAAAAAAAGTGTTTAGGTGTTGATATGGTGTTTCATGGTGTTCGTGGGTGTGAGTGTAGTAGGTGTTTTTGGGTGAAAAAATGAGGATACAAATGTGTGAATATGTGCTTAAATTGTGAAAAATATGAATAAAATGCTAAAATGTAAGAGAAATTGCTAAAAACATATAAGATGTAGGTGAAAGAGAAAGTGGTGCCACCCCAAATGAAGGAGGGAAGTGTAGTCAATTATAAAGAAAATTTTAGGAGGTACACAGTGTACAATAGGCATAGTAGGCAAGTTTAGTCATAGTCTCAAGGTGTTTGGCTATGAAAAACTAACATCCAATGTGGAGTCTAACCTTGTTGGGTTGGCTACTATGGTGTCCTACAAGTTGCAGTTGCTGGCCATGTGCTAGGTGGTGTACAATGGTACTGTGGTGGTGTGCAATAGTGTTTGATGGTGTCCAAAGTTTATCAAGGTGCTAAGTGTGCTTGAGTGCAAGGGTGCTTATGCCAAAATGCCAATTGATGAATGAAAATGCCAACCCCTAAAATGTGAAGTGTAGGAGTATTTATAGGGCTAGGGTTAGTGTGAATTGTAGATCAAACACCACATGGTAGAGGGGTAGCTAGGACTACGCTAACCTCAACTATGCTCCCATTGAAGCAAAAAAATTTTTCCTGATGTGCTCCAATGGACCTTGTAAAGCTACCAGACTATGACTATGCTACCAAGACTACAAATGTGAATGCCAAATAGACCACAAAATACCTGAAAATAGTGCAAAATAGTGTAATTTGGAGACTGTGCTCTAGGACTACACTACCCACTCTCTTAGGTGGTGTTGAGCATTGGTACAAATTTGAGGCAAATGGGGGATGTAAAAGAAATAAAAATTAATAATATTGCAAACTGAAGGAATGTTGGAGTTGAGATGCAAGTTGGTGTTGAGTTCTGGAGGCTTCTAGAGGTAGTTTTGGTAGACTACACAGACTATGCTCTAGAGTGTAGCCCTAAGAGTTAGGCAAATCTTGCCAGACAGTATAAGTTACACTAGCTACACTCTAGAGTGTAGTTCTAGAGGTGTGAGCATAGTCTTGACACTTGCGAAAAATCTAGAAAAGATGATGTACCCATGTAGACTATGCTAACTATGCTCTTGAGTGTAGTAGGGAGTGTAGGCTTAAGAGTTAGAAATATTTCTTCTTCTATCCCAACCATGCTCAGCAGCCTTTGGCTTGGCACTTAGGAAAATTTGCAAAATTGGTTGTTCCAAGGATGATTATGCTAACTACGCTCTAGAGTGTAGTCCTAGTAGGATGAGCATAGTTGAGAGACTTAGATAAAATTTGCAACTACTGTTGACACTTAGAAAATTTTGCAAATCTACACTATTCGTGTCAACTACGCTGACTACACTCTAAAGCATACTTCTAGCTGTGGGAGAATAGTCTCAACACTTAGAGAAATTTGCCAAGTTTTGACACTTAGAAAAATTTGTAGTTGAAACCCTGGAGTTCAAATTTGATGGTGTTTCAGGGTTCTAGTAGAGGACCTTATCTCCGAGTTGAAGTTTTACCTTTTGTATTCTTAGGTCATGATGTTAATTATTGAAGGCCTTATGCACCTCATTTAAAGATAGGGCCACCAATCAATTTTCATCTAGCACATTTAGGTTGATTAATCTTTATTTCTGTGTTGGACTTAGGTTAAGATTTTGATCATAGGCTATTAAGAGTGTACAAATCTTGGATTGAACTGGAAGTGTTGGAAGTTTTCCATACACAAACTCGTAGGGAGAATAGCCAATAACAAGTTTCTATGTTGAATGGTAAGCCTAGAGGGCATCATTATGTTTTGTACTCCAATATTTCCTATATTTGCTAATGGTCCATGTTAGTTATTTTGTGATCTCCTAGTTGGTTATCTCTACTTGATTGTTAGCTTGGGGGTGGTAGGGTGTTGTTAATTTATATTTGACCCCCAAGTTTTGCATTAACTTTCTAAAAGTGGCACCTGTGAAATGAGCTCCATTGTAAAAAATTAGTGAACATGGGACCCCAAACCTATTTACAATATTTTGTTATATAAATCTAATAGTAGTGGATGATGTATAATTAGTAACGGATGCTACTTCTACCCATTTTGTGCAGTAGTTGAATACTACGATAATATATGCCTTTCCATTGGACATGGATGTGATGGGACCCATGAAGTCAATGGCCCATATGTCAAAAGGTTCTAGTGGTTCAATCCATTGTTTAGGACCTTCCATGTGAGTATTCATCCCCCCATCATGTTGATAACATTCAAAAGATTGGAAAAACTAGTGGACATCCCTGAAGATTGTAGGCCAACAGTATCTTGCCATCAGGATTTTTATGGTCATGCATCTTCCTACATAGTGGCCTCCACGAGGCCCTTCATGAGCATCTTAGAGAACATGAAGTTAATCTTCATTAGGGACAAACCAATGAATTAGGCTATTAGTTCACACCTTGTAAAGGTGTCCATTTATTTCCATGAAATCTTTGTACTAATGAAGAAATTGTTGCTTCTTTCTGAAGTTAAGATCTTGTGGCATCTCTAGATGAAGAAGATAGGTGAGGATGCCAGTGTACCATGTTGTTTATGTAGGTGTTTGTTCATTTATTACTCCTGTAAAGAGGAGTTCATTTGAAAACTAATTAGAGAGTAGGATCTCCTCTTCTTTATTATTCCATCTTAAGTAAGAAAGATGGTCAGTGACCACATTCTCAGTCCCTTTTCAATCTACCATTGTGAGATCAAATTGTTGCAGGATTATGAGCCATCAAATGACATGAGGGCTTACTATTGGCTTGCTCATGAGGAAATGAATTACACTATGGTTAGAAAGTAGATTGCACTATGGTCTATGTGTGTAAATACTTTATAGCCAAGCACATAGTGCCTAAACGTTTCCAGAGTGTACACCACTACCATTAATTCTTTTTTCATGGTGGTGTAATTTAATTATGCTTCCGTAATGCTTCGACTTGTGTAGTGGATGTAGTATGGGTGTTTCTTATCCTCCATCTACATGAGCACTACTCCCAAGGCTTAGTTAGATGCATTCATCATGTTGTGAAAGGGTCTAAACTAGTCTGGTGCTTGTAGGATTAGTGCACCAACACCAGTAGTGGCTAAAAAAACATCGCAGCAACCGTTCGTCCTAAGGGTCCCTCTTCAGACATCTGCCCTAGCATCTTCTGTAAACAAGACTGCACCACTGCCTGGACTAACACCGCAAAAATCATTAATCATCAGGGGGCCAAGCCACTCAACTACCCCGACCCCGCATAAGATGGCACCACAGCCTTCTCATCCAAGGAAATGAGAAGAGTGTTCAACAAGTGAAGTGGCAATGAAACATACCACCCTAGGTCCTTCCAAGCCTACTCCCTTATCCTCTGCATCTATGTTCACCTCATCACCAAAAGCTAATGCTGCTACGGGTGCACAGTCATTGCAACCTTGCTGGAAAGGGTTTGCCCCCAAACCTAAAACTATTCCTCCTCAGGAAATTCATCTCCTAGGATGAATGAAAGAGGAGAAGGGTAGTAAACAATAGTAAGGTAAAAAAGACCTTTTAAGCAGTCTTACTTAAGTCAAATAGGTTCTAAAACAAAAGAACACAATGTTGAGCCTGTACAACCTGATAATGACTTCCACCACACACCATGAGGCTTTAGTTCACATGTTAATGACAATACCAGTTGATGAGAGCATACTAGTAGAAGAGAAAGCAATTCACTCGGTTATGCTTCCTTCTACACCTAGAGAACCACAGCCATCCCAATTGACATTTTGTGAAGACTCCATTAGGGAAGATCCTGAAAAGTGTTAGGTGACTACAGCACCTCTATTCATCACAATTCAGGTCAGCCAACATAAGATCCGAAGGGTACACGTTGATGATGGGGTTACTACGAATGTCATCCCATTCCCCATTGTGGATAAACTAGGTTTGGTAGACTAAATCAAACCCACAACAAAGTCATGTTTAAAGTTATTCAATGGGGCACAGGTCATGGTGAAAGGCATTGTCCACATCAACTTTGTGGTAGGGGACTAGTTTCCCAGAAATGCAATGTTTATCATGATGAAAGAGATGCCCAGGTTTAACCTGATCCTGGGGAGGTCATGGTTAGCCCAACTTAGGGCCATCTCTTCACCCATACATCAGGAAATCCATCAACCCTACGCAGGCAGGGAGGTGGTGATCCACGGTGACAAGGTGGCAACATAAGCAATAAACAACATAGATATGGAGTAGGGTTCGAAGGTCATAACCTCTAAGAACGAGGTTCCTTTCTCCGTCGACACTAACTGTTTGACAAAAGGGCCAGCCCAACATGCTGGCTCAGAAAACAAAACTGCATGGGCCGAGTTCCCTTTTCAAGCAGAAGACAAGGACATAGAAGAATGCCATGGTAAAGCCTCTTGGCCTTACATCTCACCAAATCCACAACAGGTCAAAAAGCAGTTGCATATAGCGTAGTAACTCCACTACTTCCTACCCAGTTAACATTCATTGTACATTTATTTCTTGTTTGCTTCATGTTCATTCATCTATGCTAGGTGCCTAATTTATTCTTTTAAACCGATAGCATATCATCTGTTTACATTATGTCATGGCCCGCTAAGGCCTAAAAATGACAAAAATATTCCTTTACATTACACGTCATGGCTCGCTAAGGCCTAAAATTGGCAAAAATATTTGTTTACATTACATGTCATGGCTCGCTAAGGCCTAAAACTAGCAAAAATCTTCATTTACATTACACGTCATGGCCTGCTAAGGCCTAAAACTAGCAAAATCCTTTGTTTACATCACACCACTACGGCTTGCTAAGGCCTAAAACTGGAAAATTTTTTCATTTACATTACCACTTGACCTACTAAGGCCTAAAACTGGCAAAATTCTTTATCTCGCGTTTACACGATGGCCCAAAATGGCCTAAAACTAGAGACAGCCTGACATGCCCTAAAACTAAGATGAAGAAAAAGATAAAAATAGATAACATAGACAATACATAAGCTAGAATAAAACGAATCTAGTGATAATTCATTTTCCATTCAAAGTCTCAATTAAATAATGTTTGCAATAGTCCTTTAAAAATACAAATAGGGTCCCTCGCTATCATGCATCATCTTCCTCTACATCATTGTTCTTTTCCTCAGAGGGCCTTGCTTCTTCATCCAGATTTTGTATCATAGAAAATGAAGTAATCAGCTAGAGTCATAATAAAAGCTAAAATGGAATAAATTGTTGCACCGCAAGAAAGTAACTAACTCGAGATGGCCCTGCATCTGTCTTAGGGGGCATGCGATCCAAGCTGATCCCGAGGTGTTGCTAGACCTCCTTTTCAGTGATGTCCACCCAGTGCCTATCTCCTAAGTTAGCGTTTGCTACAACTTTCTCCTTTTCAATAGCCTTCCATCTCTGTGGCCCTAGAGAAAAGGAGGAAGTGGTAGTCTCATCCATAGGGAAACTCACTTCCCGTTCTGGGGATTCACTAACCATTACTTGTTGCATGAACTTTTCATAAGCACCAGAAGCGCCAATGACATCCAGGAACACTTCATGAGTATACTACTTAAACAGAAGCATCTTGGTACTGTTTACAGTAGGTGGCATGTTCCAGTTTATGCATATGCTTGTGATTTTTTTGGGACTACCCCCACTCGTAAACTCTTGCGCTATAATCTTTCCAATTTTGGTTCTTCTGGGCCAACAAGTCCATTTGCATACATTGCTCAATAATCTTACATGTGGCCTCATTGTTGCACCACATGGCCATCTAATATCTCACATAATCAATGACAGCAGTGCATCAACTGCCATCATTGGTATCCCGGGCTAGAAGGAACTCATTACTAGAGTGGAGGTCTTCCACCTCGGTGGTTAGATTGGCCTTCTCCTTCTCAAGCTTCTAGACCCGTTTCCATAGGTCTTCATTTACATGCCTGCACTCCCACAGGGAGCATGCTGAGTACAATGCGCATTCGCTAGCCTCATCATATATGTGATGAGGTACTTTAGTCATTTTCGGTGGGAATGTAGGCATGACGTCAACTTTGAGTACTTTTTTTGGGTCCCACTTGAGGTGAGAGGCTGTCGACTACACATAAAAAATGCATTATTCACAATAGCATAGTAAAGTTTAGCAATCCAAAAAGCCTAGCATAGAAATTTAAAAAGCTTAGAGTAGCTACTTCACTTACACACTTCCGGATCGATCTACCTTAGACAGTCGATCATGTCGTCGACAACCCCCTGCATGAAGGTAAACTTATCAAGGATCTCATCCCATGGTCACAGGTGGATCGAAGAAGGTCCTATAGTGTCAATGGTGGTGTCTACTACATAACAAAACATGTTAGTTATGACTGAGAGGACTATAACAAAGCTAATGAGGAACACAAACGATAGTGTTAAGCTCCTACCCAGCAAACCCTCAAGGGTGATAGTGGGGGGGGGGGGGGGGGGGTTGCCCATTGACAAACTATCAAACATGCGGTCAAACTCACTAGCATCAAGTTGTAGCTCCCCTTCTTCTAGCTAACTTAACATCATGGTAGCACCCTCTACATTCATCTGCTCCTCTGGTGTTGAACTACATTCAGCAAAGAGATCATTGGCAGAGGTCCCTTCCTAGTTGACACGGGCCTCTTCTTTATTTGCTAGGGCCCTTCTTCCTATGGCACCAACATTTTCCTCATTAGTAGGGGAATCCTCCTCATCAACAGAAATGTCCTCCTCATTAGTAGGAGCATTTTCCTCATCGACGGGAGCCCCTTCCTCTAAGGCGGGAGCCCCTTCTTTCTTAACCAAGGCCCTTTCCTCTATGGCTGGGACCCCCACATCTTTATTAGCTAACCCCATTTTAGGGGCCGTCACCTCTTCTCCTTCTTCCTCTCACTCTTCTTCCTATGCTAATAAACCATAGTTACATTAGGAAAAATCATACTAATTTAAAATAGATGCTACACTGTGCTACGCTACCTAGCATAGCACAACGTAGCAGGAATTCATCAAACAAACATGATAGCAAATAAAAATAGAAAAGCATTTACCAATGGGAGGTTGTATTCTACTGAGCTTGAATCGTAGTTTCTGCCCCACTTCATCATCCGTACGAGGAGGCTCCTCAATTAGACGAGACATTTTTTGCTACAACTTGGTGGCCACCATCTCCGTGATGAGATGTTTCTCCTATGATACACTACCCGTAGTAGCAGGGGGTGCCTCTCCTATGCTATCCTGGCTGTAGAAGTTGCGTGCCACCTGATCCCTAGTTGTCATTGAAAACGACTCCCTAATAGCTTCTGGGGGATCTTGGGCTTGGGTGGTGTAGAAGACTTGGCAAATTCATAGTTTGAAAATCTGGTTACAATTTTGTATGACCCAAACTCCATTCTCATGGACTACCAAGAATTCTATGAAGCGTCGCAAGCAGGCTACAAAGAAGGCATGATGCACATTGAAATGGGATTCAGGCTTCTTATGAAGCTTGACCATTTCAGCCTGCAGACCTTTGCAAAGATGGTTGGCCCAATTGTAACGGGCCCCCTCTTCCATGACCTCTCTCATTACCCAATCTTGCTCAATCCCAATGATTTTTCCTTGGGAGAGTAGTTTGGGGAAGGCATGGGCACGAAAGATGGGGTAAACTGTTTTGGCCACTCTCAGCGTAGCCACTTCAATAGGGATTCTTTTTCACCCTTTTTCTGCCCCTAGCCACTCCTTAATGTCCCCCTAATGGTTTTCCTCCTTTTTGGTCTTTGCTCCTATGAGGAGGTTGTTAAAGGGAAAATCAAAGAGATCCATGAATAACTGGTCCTTAATCTCGAGCACCACTAGCACATTGTGGACATGTGTGTAGAAGTGGTCTACTCTCTTGAAAAAAGAGTCAGCTAGGGTAAGCATCTTAGTAGTAGGGATGCTTCGGTTCACAACCAGGAACAATTCCATGAGCCCAGCATTCCAAAGGTTGTTGGTGAGTGATTCTGGGGTCCCATTGCAAAGGTAGCATTGGGTCTCATCTACCTTCCCATACTTGAAATAAATGTTAGTCTTGTTATGCCCAGAGGTGATCATCGTCACCTCCTGGGATTTCTTCACCACTGTAGTAGTTTTCAAAAAAGCAAAAGTAAAAAGAAAAATAAAAAAAATAGCATAAAAATAGGAACAACACTCGAACATGCAAACATGAACTCACAGTCTAACGTATCAGGTTTGAACAATGACAAGAATGGTTGAAGATCCACTGACACATCTTCAATGGTGATCAGCCTAAGGGATGTCCAATCCCCATCCAACCAATCAAACTTCTTACACCTATTGTAGAACTAGAAGTACCAGGTTGGATAGGTTTTTTATTCACCACTACATTGGCCTATCATGTCGGCGTACATATTCTCAGTGAAGAAAAACTCCTGTAGCACCATCTGTGTCAAGGCCAAGGCATTAATATCACCGTGAAGCCCACTCTTGTTGATGTAAAACCTAGTAACAAGAATAGCACATACACTATTAAAATTTTTTTTCCTAGTATAGTATGAATCGCATAATGTAGCGGAATATGTTTACAGAACTCACCTATCGGCATAATAAATGGTTCCTGGCGGGTTCTAAAAATAGGTTCCCATGTGACGAGTAATGAACAATGTGTTGTACAAGTGGTAGTAATTATATTCTAGCATTTCCTAGATCTAAGTCAGACGCCTCAAGATTTTTGGGCACTAATTGGATTCTCCTACCTGCTCACCCTTGATTGCCCCATCGGTCAGAAATCTCAGAATACCCCAGTTTGCCCTAGGCAATAGGGTTTCTATAATTGCGGCTGCTACCTCCATCGATAAGTGTGACCAAATGATTAAACTCAAGTGCTGGAGGAGGAATTGTAGGAAGTTCTGCATGCCTTCCTGGAACTAGACCACCTGTCGCTCCACACGCACATGGGGTAGAGGAACGTTGGCCACCGATTCGCTCAGGTAGCACAAAACCCCTATAATTTCTAAGACAATCAAGATGGGTCTTAACATCACCCTACAAAAAATAATGGCAAATGTTAACATTATGTTCTAGTGGAATTCACATGTAGCTTAGTAGGATTAGTTGTTTGCAAATAGCGTAGTGTAACTCTTTCCTTGCATATAGCGTAGCAGAACCATAAGGGCGATAGTGTAGCAACACAATACTACCGATGCATTGACCAAGAGGTCTCAAAACACACCGGCCTAGTGTAGCAACAAAAAAAATTAAATATGAATTTTAAATAAAAAATAATTTAATACAATGCAATTATTTCAACAAATCCTAACGTACAAAACGATTCATGCTACGCTGTGTTAGACACGTGTTACACTGTCAAATCTTGTGCATGGCCAAACCCTCCTAAGGGTCATACGTTGTGCTATTTGCATGATAAGTTGCCAAAATCACCTAAACCTCTATGGCGAGGTAGTCACAGTGATGGTGGTCTGGGCAATACTACATGCAACCTTAGTGTAGCATCCATACACCCATTGCGGTTGAATTGGCAACAATGGTGGTGTAATGGCCAAAACGACAACCAAAATGGTATCAGAAGACGTAGATTTTTAAAATAAAAACAAAAAAATAAAGTAGAGACAAAAACAATAACAAGGAAAATAAATATAGCGTAGCAGCTTACAGGGCTGACGAAGTCTCCTCTTGTACCCCAACGCGTGCCTACGATAGATGCCCCAGGGTGTCTTTCACCTCATCCACCTTGGCGAGCGTTAGGTGTTTGCATTCTCTTTTAGGTGCTATCATCTTGGTTGCAGATTCTTTCTTAGTCTCTACGCTAAATTGCCTTGCTATTTGTTACTACAACCACTCTACGCTCTAGATGTGGGCTTTGTGCTCTTAGGATGAAAATGACAAGTTTACCAGGGGTAAACCCCTATTTATAGCCAACACGGTAAAAGGAAACTTGCCATTTTCACACCTCGATTAATGTGGGACACTCCGTACAATGTAGCACTCCCACCATAGTGTAGCAGCATTGTTTGCATCATACCAAGTGGGCCCAACCAAAAATCTTGTCCCACCTAAAACTAGCAACTTACCAATGTGAACATAACTCGTTATTGGTTCGCAAAGACCTTAAACTAATAGTTTTACCCTTTGCAATAATAACTCATTTATAGTCTACAAAGACCTTAAACTAATAGTTTTAACCTATGCAAAAATAACTCGTTTGCAGTCTGCAAAGAAGTTAAACTAATAGTTTTAACCTTTGCAACAATAACTCATTTGTGGTCCTTAGAAACATCCCTAGACTGGCCCAAACATTTGGTCCAAACCCTAGATTTAGAGGCTGGGGATGTGACTGAAGACCCTCTCATCGAAATGCCTGTGACTACATCTAGGGGGAAATAAAAACATTAAAACTTAGCTCCCTCCTAGATTCGCAAACACACAAAGATGTATCCAAGATCTTGTAAGATAACATCGAATTATTCATGTGGTCTTATAATGACATGCCGGGCTTAGATCTAAGGCTTATACAGCATAACATTGTCTTAGACCCATTATGAAGGTAGTTAAACAAAAGGCTCGTAAAACTAAACTAGAGATCGCACTGGTTGTATGCTATGAAATCACTAAGCTGTATTAAGCTGGTTTTATCTAGGTAGTTGATTACTTAGAATGGGTGTCAAACATCATTGTAGTTTCAATGAAAACAAGAGGAATACGAATCTGTATAGACTTCCAGGATCTGAATAAAGCAACAAACAGGATGACTTCCCATTGTCGAGTATTGATTAACTCATCGACACTATGACTAGTCATGCTCTATTATCCTTCATGGATGGTTTCTTTGGCTATAACCAAATTCATATCAACCTAGAGCATCAATTAACAACCACTTTCATGACCCCATGGGGTACTTTCTGTTACACTATGATGCCCTTTGGGCTCAAAAACATTGGAGAAACCTACCAAAGAGCCATGACATACATCTTTAGTGACTACATCCCAGAAATACTAAATGACTATGTGGATGACATAGTAGTCAAATCTAAAGAGGCCACTGATCATCCCAACGATCTAGGTGTAGTCCTCAAACGTTTCCAAATGCATAACTTATGCCTCAATCCAAAAAAGTGTGTCTTCGAGGTAAGAACCGGATGCATGTTAGGGTTTTTAGTATCAGAGGCTGGAATACGAGTGGACCCTAACAAAGTTAAGGCCATTGTTAATCTAGCACCCCCTACAAATCTTAAAGAATTGCATGGGTTTGAAAGGTAGGGTACAGTTCATTAGAAGGTTTATAGCAAAGTTGACTGACAAGTTACACCCCATGCAACACTTACTACAAGGAGGGGTTAACTTTGAATGGATAACACAATGCCAAAAAGCCTTTGATGATCTAAAGAAAGAGATTTTACACCTCCCAACTGTTTACCCACTGTAGAGGGATAAGCCTTTCTACATCTACCTTGCCACCTTAGATACATCTATCATGGCACTGTTATGTCAGAAAATAGATGATGGATCTGAGATTCTAGTGTATTACGTGAGTCATGCATTGATAGCATACGAGGTGAAGTATAATGAGGTGGAGAGAAATTGCCTTACCCTAGTGTTTACATTAAAAAAGTGGAGGCATTATCTATTTCGTAACAAAGTTAACATTATTTGCAAAAACAATGTACTCCGGGCTATCACGAACAATCTATACGAGAGTAGTAGGATAGCCCAGTGGAAAGCCATAATCGTGAAATTCGATTTGCATTATGTAACCCAATCATCGACGAAAGATCAAGCTATAGCTACATAACTCATGATCTCACCTATCGATGATCAGGAAACCATAGAACCCGAATTCCCTAATGAGCACGTTAGCACTATCACCTCTATCCCATTACATTTAGAGGCTACTTTGCATTTCGATGGTGCCTTGACTATGCGAGGTGGTAGTGCAGCTACCATCATTACGTTCCCCTCCAGGGACATTCAAAAATTTGCTTATCGGTTCGTGTTCCTTTTTAGGAAAAATGTGGCAGAGTACAAAGGACTCCTTAAGGGCCTCTTAGCAGCTCGAGCATTAAAAATTCAACATTTGGCGATTCGCAGCAATTCACAACTTGTTGTCAATCAAATCATTGAGGTCTATGCTTGCAAAGCTACGCATCTGCAACCCTATTGTGACCTAGCTAAAAGTTTTCTCAAGAAGTTTGCCACAATGGATGTTCAACACATGTTGCACAATGAGAACACCATAGTAGACACCTTGGCCACCCTAGCATTGAATGTGCCACCACACCTGTTTGCAATGTTTCCTGCTTCGATAACTAAGTGTACCAAGCCTATCACTCAAGCGGTACACATTGCCTCTATAAGCGTGGTGGATACCCAGGAGTGATACGCCAACATTAAAGCCTATCTACAACATGGCGAACCCCCATGCAGATTAACATCTACTCAAAGGGATGCGATTCGCAAGCGTGCTCGGTAATATGTACTTATGGGAGATAATGCTTTATGAAAATGCTCCTTTGATGGGATATTGCTGGCATGCGTAAATGAGGAACAAGCACAGAAGGTCATTAATGAGGTACATGAGGGATTGTGTGGTGGACACATAGCACCTAGGGCCATGGTAGAAAAATCAAACACCTAGGGTATTATTGGCCTCACATGGAATGAGATTGCTTTGCCAAAGTCAAGACTTGTGACACGTGCCAACAATATGAAAATCTTATACATGTTTCACCTACTGAGTTGCACCTGATGCAGATCACATGGCCATTCCAACGATGCGGACTAGACATTATAGGACCTATCACACCTAAGTCTTCTGTAGGGCATAGCTTCATTATCACCGCCACTGAGTACTTTACAAAGTGGGTGGAGGCTATTCCCCTGAGGAAGACTACATCTTAATAGGTTTTCCACTTTATATTGGATAAAATAGTGACAAGGTTTGGGCTTCCCATGACTATTGTGACAGACAATAGGCCACAATTTAGTAGTGTGGAAACCAAAAACTTTTGCAACAACCTTGGCATTAGGCTATCCTTTTCCTCGCCATACTATCCGTAGGCGAATGAATAGGTAGAAGCTACAAATAAATCCATCATCAACTTGCTCAAGAAAATGATTAACAATAGCAAGAGGTGATGGAATAAGAAAATCCTCTATGTGTTATGGGCTTACAGAATGATATGCAGGACGACAACAAATAAAACTCCTTATAGTCTTGTTTATAGATCTGAAGCGGTGTTGCCTCTTGAGCTGCAGGTACCATCAGTTCGAATGATCCTCTCAAACATCGTGAGCGAAGCACAGAACAATAAGTCAAAGATCATCAACCTCGACTCCATAGAGGAGGAGCATGCACAAACACTTGGCCATATCGAGTGATATCAAGATAGGCAATGGCAGAAGCATCATGCAAACCCACATCAACGACTGGTAAAAAAGGGATACCTTGTTCTCAAGGCTATTCGTGAACATGTGAACAAGTTCTCAACAAACTGGAAAGGTCCATTCACGGTCAAAAAATCCTATAGGAATAGAGCCTTCAAGCTGGTAGACATGGATGGCAAAGAGTTCGTGAATCTTGTGAATCATTCATATCTCAAGCTGTATTACATCTGATGTGCGAGTGAGGTAAGAAAAACATTTGCTACAATGTAAAACTGATAAAGCACATCCGCTATGATGTAAAACTAGCAAAGCTCATCCACTACAATGTAAAACTGGCAAAGCACGTCTGCTACAATGTAAAACTAGCACAACTCATCTGCTACGACATAAAATTGGCAAAGAAAGTCCACTATGACTATAAATTGGCATAGATAGTCCACTATGACTATAAACTGGCACATTCTCCATGACATAAAATTGGCAAAGCTCATCCGCTATGACATAAAACTAGCACAGGCAATCCGATACAACCTTAAACTGGCCCATCCATTGTTCACTATGATGATAAACTAGCACAGTGGTCTGTTGGAACCTTAAACAAGCACAAAAGTTTGCTGGGACCTTAAACCAGCACATCACAGTCTGCTAGGACCTTAAACTAGCACACAACAGTCTGCTGGGACCTTAAACTAGCACACCATTATCTACTAGGACCTTAAACTAGGTTTGTGGCACAACGTCCTCAGTGTGCATCCACGACCATTCAAATAAGCAAGCGTGCACAGTGCCGACATGGGGTAAGATGTTGCAGTTCTAGAATAAAGTTCATGAAGCCAAGAAAACACCCACTAGAATATATGCAACGCCACTGCCCTTGGCATCTTGCTAATCCTCTAGAGATGTTGTCTGACATCTTGTTGACGTCCGGAGCTATTGCTACCATGGCCCATCACCCTGACAGTAGCTTCCATGGTTAGCACCTACTGCTAGAGTCCCAGCACTCCTGTGGCCCAGCCACAAAGTTGCTACACTCTAGCCCCCACCATCTCCCGTGCCCAAAAGATGTTTAGCTAATGGGCATCTCACCTTACAGTTGAACTACATAATGTTTTCCTTGGGTAGGGACCCCTGAGCACCCGCATCACCACAATTCCTAGCTGTCTCAGTGCCAACTCATCCATGCTGATGTTGCCAGAACCACTGCTATCCTTTCTAGTTTGGATGTTTCATGCCTAAGAAAGAACATCCATTGTTCCAACAGCATCCAAAGTAAGCAAGAACTTTGCCTTTGTTTTACTTGATGGTTGTTTCTTCTGTTTTTCTCTCTATTGTGTTTGTAGGATATGTGCTAGAGGGGCATCGGTCAGAGGTGCATTTCGTTAGGATTGCAGGACACTACATCGTTCCAAGGTGGTTATCTTGACTAGCTCAGCTACTTGGGAGTGCGCATATTGTCCTTCCCCTTAACCTCCTTTCCCTCATTTCTTACACCTGCAATTCCCCTTCTCACATCTCTTTTATGAATTTTTCCAATGCCTATAAAGCCCTCCCATATGATTAATCACAAAGTCCATTATGCATGTAACACAACTCGCCACATGGGATGCATCTGTAGGCAAGTCAAAGCCCCACACAGATGTAATGCAACTCATCCTGGGGAGGAAAGACCTATCCTAAAACAAGGTTGTTTGCAAATGAAAATGGAAAGATAGCAAAAGAAAAGTTTAGAAGAGAAAAAGATCACAAAAAATGCATGCCCAAAACAAATGGCACATCAGCTATTTTGCAATGACCATCTCTAAGCATTCTAATGAGAGGTTAGACACCTGCAAAAGAAAGATGCCCATGCATATCAACTCCCTCACAAGCACTCTGATGAAAGACCATACTATGCCCCATCTTTCCCTTCCTAAAATTATCCTCGCAGATCCACCCTTTTCCCCTTCCCCACATGACTATCCTAGTACACTCAAGCATAGCTAAGTGACATCTCGATGATTACCGAAGAGCAATGTTAGCATCTTGTCTTCCGCGGTGTTTCATATTCTTTGTCAGCATCTCTTGGGCCCATCCTCTAGATGTCAAAAAAGAGGGGCCAATGAAACACCATAAAATTTCGAGGCACTCTTGCTTCACCAGGGTCTTGGAATTGAGGCAAGAATTTCCATAATTGTAGCCTCATGATAGTTTAGCAGGAAATGAAGGCATTAAGGTTAGACTGTCTAGTCTGGCAAGTTTTCTATCTCTAGAGTTGGCAGGACTGATGGAATCTTCGGCTTGCCCACTAGGATAATTCACCTAGCTATCAGTCTACTTAGAAATTGCACTAGGAGTTGTTGACAACATTCAGGATGGACAAAATAGTTTGGCAAGTTTTCTAGTGGAGAAGTATGCTATGCTATGCTACGCTGCGCAACGTAGCAAGCCTTAGAAAAATCAATCAAGTGTCCAAATACAAGTTTGGCAATATTTTCATGTAAGCCAAAGTTAGAATCTAGCCAACACATGGTGCTACGCTATGCTACACAAGGAGTCTCCTATTAACGTATATTGCCAAGAGCATTTTCGCATGGCGTCCTTTTGAGCGTTTGTCAAGTGTTGTGGAGATTGGCCTCTTAGAAGGTATTCTTTTATGTCATTGTACCATTCTATTGCATGTGTTGTGATAATAGATGCTATAGGAATTTCATCAAGGATGTTAATTATAGGTTCTGCACAACTTGTTATGGAGCTAGGCAACACATGAAGCATTTTAGGTGTTATGTTTAAGGCTAGTGTGGCAAGTGCATCGGCTATAGTGTTTTCACTCATAGGGACATGCTATATATCCACTTCTACTAGTTGTCTCAGCAGATGTTTGGTCAAATCATAATAAGGTTGCAAATGGAGAGCTTTGCATGCGTAAATCTCTGTGACTTGATTAATGACTAACTGTGAATCACCTTGAACTACAAGACGTGTGATTCCTAAAGTTAATGCTACTTGAAGACCTCTTAGAATACCTTCGTATTCCACCACATTATTGGTACAAGGAAAGGTTAATCGGTAGGCGAAGGGTTGGATTTCTCTAGAGAGGTATGTTAAAATGGCCGCAACACTTCCTCCTCAAGAAGTTGAAGCTCCATCAAAATAGAGGATTGCCTCATAGTTGTCAGGTATGGTGTTTATACTATTAACATTCTCATCTAGGAATTCAGGGTTTATTGTTGCTTGATCATGCATTGGTGAGATAGTTAATTATGTGACTATGGATTGACCTTTTGTGGAAGATTAAGCAACATAGTGTAGGTAAAACTCTACAATCATTGCTTTCCACCTAGCTATCCTAATCAACTCATAGATGTTGTTAGTGATGGCACAGAGTACATTATCCTTGCAAATGATGTAAACTTGATTATGGAAGAGATAATGCCTCCATTTCTTCAAGGAGAAAATGAGGGCAAGGCATGATTTCTCTACATCATTGTATTGTTGTTCATAGGCAATTAAAGAGTGGCTTAGGTAATATACAGGGATCTCGACTCCATCTTGATGTTTTTGATAAAGCATCGATGCAGTGGAAGAATCAGAAGTTGTAAGGTAGATGTAAAAGGGTTTATCACCTTGCGGAGGATAAATGGTCAGCAACTAAGCTAGCTCTTGTTTTATGTTCTCAAATGCTTCTTGGCATTGTTGAGTCCATTGGAAATGTACATTCTTTTGTAATAGGTGTTGCATGGGTCTTTACTTATCCATCAGCCTTTCAATAAAGCTCCTAATGAATTGAAATCTACCTTGGAGACCACGTAGTTTGGTAAGGTTTTTTTGATGGTTGCATGTTAGTTATTTTCTTAACCTTATTAGGGTCTACTCGGATCCCTATTTCAGAGACTACGAAGCCAAGAATTTTGCTAGTTTGACACCAAAGACACACTTCTTTGGATTGAGTATAAGGTCATATTTGAGACAACATTTAAGCACTAGGTCTAGATTTTTTGCATGTTCTTCGGTTCTAAATTTAACCGCGATGTCTTCAACGTAATCATTGAGAAAATTGAGCATGTAATCACTAAATATATATGTCATTGCTTATTGATATGTAGCTCCTATGTTTTAAAGATCAAATGGCATCATTGTATAGTAGAATGTGCCCCAAGATGTCATAAAATTTGTTCTAAGTTGATGTTTCGGGCTGATTCTTATTTGGTTATATCTTGAAAATCCATCCATAAAGGATAATAGTGCATGCCCAGTAGTTGTGTCGATAAGTTGATCAATGCTAGGTAGTGGGAAGTCGTCATTTATAGTGGCTGTGTTGAGATCACGGAAGTCAATGCAAATGCATATACTACCATTCTTCTTAGGGACAACTACAATGTTTGATATTTAGTTAGAATAGTCAACAACTCGGATGAAACCGGCTTGGTAGAGCTTTGTGATTTTAGCACAGACTGCTAAAGCCACCTCAAGTCTAACTTTTCGTGCTTTTTGTTTCACCGGTTTAATTTTTTCATCAAGGATGATATTGTGTTGGATGATTTGGGGGTCTAATCCTAGCATGTTGGTATATGACCATGCAAATATTTTGATGTTATCTTTCAGTACTTGAGTGATGTCGTTGATAAGTTGTGAGTCTAGTAAGGCACTTAATTTTTAATGTTCTAGTCACAATCGGATGTAGTAATGGGGACCTCAATAGAGGATCTTCGGTGATATTATCAGCCTTTAGATTTAAAGTCTTGGCCATGTTTTTAGGCCAGCCTGATATTTCTTGAGTAGAAGCTACTAAGTTAGTATATGTGCATGCATCTAGAGCCAAGGATTCTGGATTGATTACCCTTTTAACCTCCCCGTATGGTCCAGTGAGAGACAATGTTGAAAGGATATTCTTGGTGGCCATGTGCTTGCTCCTACCAATTTAAATCGAGAGTAAAGTGAGTGACTCTTGCTTGATGAAGGAATATTTAAATGTAAATGAGAATTGGATAACTAATTTATGTACTAACAAAATTGTAGAACATAATGATCATCATGGCAGTTTTAGGCTGTATCGAGCCAGTGATATTCATGTTAACTTGACATTCTGGATGAGTGTATGTAGTATTTTTGATTTTTAAATTTTTTTGTGAACAGTAAGTTTACGAGGTTTTAAAATTTTATGGATTTTTTAAATGTTCATATATGTGTATATATATATAGTGTTGATTTTAACTTTTCATCCCTTTGCATAATAATAACTTTCTTTGGCCTCATCTATAGAGGCGGGGATAATGAGGAATATAGGCCAACATAAAACAAAGATGACATAAATGAAAAAAAATTTTAAACATGGTAAAATTTAAATAAATAAAATAATAGAAAATAAAATAGAATGTTTTGGGTTTAAAAGGGGGTTTTGAAGAGAAGGGAGGGGGTTTTGTGCTAGCGTGACTTCTTGGACTATAGCATGAGCTAAGAGTGCAGCATGAGCTATAGCATCAACGTCAGCGTGAGCAAGGAAACCATGAAGGACAAGGGTAGAGGAAAGGGAAGGAGAGATAAAGGGAAGAGGCAGGTGGATTTGGCGTTTGTGGACGAGAGTGAAGAGCTTCTCCAGTGTCTCCCCCAAACCAGGATTCCAACGTGGGATGGGGCCCTGCATAGGTAGATTTGTTTTCTCTTACTTTTCTTTGGCATTTGTGGACAACGTTACCTAAGATAGAATTTTATGGCCGCAATTTTGGGGTTGTTTCGGGTTTATCTGGGATTTGTGGCTCACTGTTCTTGATTTTCATGGCATTATCATGAGTGCCCAAGGCATGGGTGTAGGGCATGAGTGCCCAGGAAAATTCAGGGCATGGGTGCAAGTTAGAGTTTTTGGTTGTTTTGAATTTTTGGGGCAAGTGCATAGTAAGTGCCAGGAATACCCTAGATAGTGTGAGCTTTTGGGGCTTCCTGGTAGTATGGGCTAGGTTTTCAGGCTTTTTTGGCATCTTGGGCTACAGGGTTTTTTAGGCAATGTGACTTTTAGGCCAGGAAATGGCCAGCGTGAGTCTAGGCTACGAAAGGCCAGTGTGAGGTTTGGGCCACAAAAGGGCTAGCATGAGGTTTAGGCCATAAAAGTGCCAGTGTGAGTGTGGGTCAAGAAAGGCTGTGTTGCAAGGGAAGGGCTATTCTTCTTTCTATTTTTGTATTGGCAACGTGACTACCAGGTCCATAGGTAGTGTCAATTTCATTTCTTTTCTTGTGCCCTGGGCAACGTGAACACAAATTTCTCTAGGCAGCGTGAGTTGCTGGTTCTCAGTATGAGCTGGACTATGTAGACCTCCCAATGTGAGTTCTGTGTGGAAGCCAATCAGCTTGAGTTGCTGAAATAGGCCCCAGTGTGAGCATGGTTGAACAGGCCCCAGCGTGAGCGACGTTAGAGGGGAGAAAGGGAGTTTTCAGCATGACCACCAGGGTCTCGAGTAACATGAGCACAGGGTCTTCTAGGCAGCGTGAGCTGTAGGATTCCTAGGGTAAGCTGCAGGTTCCCAGCATGAGTTTGTAGGTTCCAACATGAGCTGGAATGTAGGAAACTACTGTGAGTTGACGCTAGGGTAGTTTCCAACGTAAGTTACCAAGGATGCCCAACATCAGCTAAAATGTGAAGATGTGCATTATTAGTTGGGATGCTCATTACTTGCTAATTTCATGTTTATACCATTTATACCTTTTAGTGTTTTACTAAGACAGATGATTTAAACCTTTCTTCAATGAGTGTTTACGTTCTGTACTTTTGTGTGGATTTATTATGAAATGAATTTCAATGTACCCCCAGTGAGTGTCATATACACTAAATAGATATTGGTGTTCTTGTCTCACGAGGTGAAGTTGTGCATTTAAAGTATTTGTTTATGTGATTTTGACGTATTGTTAGCACTTAGATTCTTTACTTACCTAATGTTTTTGGGTGTATGCAAGGGACCTAAACCTTCTCTTCTCATAGTTAAGCTTGTTGGTGTACTTGCTTGGTTTGGCCCCTTTGGACTAGACACACCTCCCTATGACATGCGCATCGGGCCCCATATGATATGGTTCCATCCCAGTGTCAGTTCATTTTTGTCATTCATCCTACAAAATTTTAGTATGGTTATATGGTTTCACCTGAGTGATCAGTTGGCTCATGATGTTATTGAGACTGTGTTGCCCGTGTCTACACAAAGCATGCTTTCCTTTGTTACCGACATAGATGAGGGACTTTTTAGAGTTGAGGGAGGCCTTGTTGAAGGTCCTAGATCTACTCATCCCTTGACTCATGTGTGGGAGATGCCTATGTGTAGTCATTATAACAGCAACAACACACTTTTCCTAGCCCTTCGTGTGCACACTCTATTCCAAAACCCATTTGGGATAGTATATAGAGTGGACAGGTATGCTCCTTTATGCCTGATGAGTGGCGAGGTACCCCTACACTTAACCATACGAATACGAGCATTACACGAGCGATTCGGTCAAACTCCATAGACTAAGTGCCTACATGCCTTATGGAACACTTAAGGTTAATCAGTCGTTATCCTCCCAAGCTCACTTGTAGTTTTCACAGTTGTATGGTTAAGTAAGCTTGAGGTATGTGATTTTTATATCTTTTATGCTTTTATCGCCTATGCTAATGAGGGAAAGGATGAAGAGACTAAGTAACTAACTTTAACTAACTAAGCCTTAATTACCCTAGCATCAATATTCATTCTCACTTGCTATTTCACACCTTGAACCAATGCAACACTGCTGGGATTACCAAATGCTATTCATTACTGGNCATTCTCACTTGCTATTTCACACCTTGAACCAATGCAACACTACTGGGATTACCAAATGCTATTCATTACTGGGAATACCAAGCATAACGCACATGCTCGAAGTGGTTGTACTGAATGCACTTAACTATGAGAGTTGAGGGTTGAGAGAGATTAAGTCCTTAATAAAGCATTTAAACATTTCACAATAATTAAAGTCCTATTTAGCTTAGTCCATGCACTGTAAGGTTTATCCAAAAGTTTGTCTTTATTTCCATACACAAACATGTGCTCAAGTACAATATTTGCTTGAATAAAGATCCGTTCACTTTGGGACTCCTACTGTGGGCACATGGAAATTATTCTAACTCTGGAATGAAAAAATGGCAAGAGTTTGGCTATGGTCTAGATCTAGATGGAAAAACAAGGGAGAGCCACCTCTTATTTATAGAACTATTGGCAGACTACGATATCGCGTACACGATATCATAGGGAAAGATGTGATATCAAGTCTCATCATACCCCCATGACTAATAAAAACTCATCCTTGAGTTCCTTAAAAAATATTGGGAAGGTCTGGGATTATTGACTCGAATGGAAATAATGGTGAATGGGATGACATGTGAACGGATCATCATTACAAAACATGACAAAACTAGTGTTCATGACAACAAGAGTGAACACTTTGTACATTTGACATCCAACCTTATTTGGTAGCTAAGAGAGAAGAGAGAAGAGAGAAGAATTCTACTACTACCAACACCAAGATTGTGCCTTTCGTTATCCATCTGTAAGCGTGCCATCATTCTTGTTCCTTGCATAACTGCTTCAGCACCAATCCATTCTAAGTGTTCCCTCTAGATCCAATCCGTTATTTTATTATTACCATTTGCACACACAACACAGTCTTATATTAGCAAGGGTAAATGAACCACAATGTAGTTGATATCTTGCTTTAGTGAAAGGTCCATTGGCTGAGTTGTGGTATGGCTAATACCGATCTAGAGATATAATATTGGTGACTACTGAAGGTTTAGGGGTTAGGAGAAAATAAAACAAATTGGGTCAGGACCCCCATGACTAAGAGTGAACCTCTGGTAGTGATAGAATGGAGAAAGAAAAGGAATAAGAAAGATGGAGAAAAAGGGATAACTGTAACGTCGATGAAATGGATGTCAAGATGGAAATGAACAAAATAAGGTTGATTGCAAAAATGTTTAAGGAAAAGAAATTAACTAATGCACCAAAGAGGAATGTCAGTGGGTCCTCCCCAAAGTAAGCTCATGCCCTTAATGCCCTGACAAACCCACATTCAAAGAGTTCGTAGGATCTGGAAATGTCATTTGGAACAAGATTTAAAGTCGTAACCACACGAATTTAGAGAAAAGAAAACAATGCATCCACCAAGATATGGACTACTGATACAACTGGCAATGAGGTGATAAATGGGGAAAGAAGGANAAAAAGAAAACAATGCATCCACCAAGATATGGACTACTGATACAACTGGCAATGAGGTGATAAATGGGGAAAGAAGGATGGAAATAAGAGAATGGAATGGAATCTCAAGAACAAGGTGGTGTAAATCCCCTTGTGTATTTAATGATTAATGTGACTTAGTAGATTCCATTCCANATCTAAAGTAACAAGAATGCATCCCTCAAAGAGCCACTACCATTCCGATGAAATGAAGGAGGCGAGAATAGGAAGCGAGAAGGGCCTTAGTTAGAGGAAACATGTTTATTTTAGTTCCATAACCAGTTCTTGTAGCCCAAATGGTTATTTCTTCTAAGAGGTGTGCTTTGAATTCTCACTATTTTTTTTCAATTTTTTGTTTTTGTTTTCCCGATAATTGGGTAACATTGAAATGGTAAGAAGACTCAAAAAGAAAACATCCAAGCACCCAAGAGAATGGCCAACAAAAATGCATCAAGTACGCTTGAAGTCACACCCTTTTTAATCCTTGAGTCCTTCCTTAGTTTGAGAAATGCCCAGTCACCAATTCATTGATAGTTCTTATTATTGGGAAGGGGACTATATAGTTCCAAGCCAAGAGAGACCATCGAGATTTATGGATGCATGGATGATGTGGACGCATTGCCTGCTATATCAAAAGAACCATACCTTTTTATCAACATCGTAACTTAAAGGTAAAAACCAAACATTAGCAACCAATATAAAACAATTGATACCATCATTAAGAGCACTTATTGGGTGAAAAACTTAACAAAATGGATAACACACATAGATACACACACAAATAAAAAAAAAAGTATAAACGATGTTGTAAAAAAAAAACAAGAAAAGTTAAAGAAATTTGTAAAACAAAAATGTGCAAAACAAAAACTTAAAAGAATTGAGGGACTCAATTGATTAGCAGAGGTGGCCATCTCCCCCATTACTGAATTGAAAGGGAGAGATCTGAAATAATGAGTGCTTATTTGAATTTTTTAGAAGTGTCCAACTTCTCCCAATTGATGTTTTTAGATTAAGGGTTGGAAGCTGGCGATGCTCATACTCCAATGTATCTATGCTTTCTTTGTGATTGCAAGTTGTTCCCCTAGTTAGTTCCATGCATATTGGTGGGTTGCTCCCTTGATTAGCTATCAACCACTAGGTGTTCTCTTATTGTGTGGTTG
>MNCI01008566.1:1149856-1190861 GCA_015680685.1 Gnetum montanum
AAGGGTATTGTTGCCTAGGTGGTGGCATCCCCCAAGATTGTGGGTATTGCCATTGCTAGTGTTGCTCAATAGGTTGTGATAGAGTTCCACTTGGATAATATGTTAAGGGTTGGTGGAACTACCTTGGGTTACCTTGGAGATAAGGTAACCTTCGGGTTGCTTGCCGTTTTTTAAGTCTTGGGTTGAGTGCATACACCCCAGACTCTTGCAGATGTGAGATTATTAGGCAACATCCCTTAGGATGGTCATATTGGCAGATATCACATCCACCATCATTGTCTGTATCAGAATCCACAACCTCATTGGCAATAGTCAATTTTCCCTTACCTTTGTTATGTGAATGGTCTGAATCTCTCCTCTTTTTCTTATCATGGTCACTACTTCGCTCCTTAGACTCCTCTATGATTTTTAAAATAGTTTTAAATCTACTGTCTAAGGAGTCCCACATTTGATCTAGCTTAGCCAACACTTTGGTTGTTAGCTTTTGAAGTAGTAAGGTTTTTCTATTCACCAACTCCTCAAGTGGTGACTCATCCTCTTCCTCACAGAATCTTACTCCCCTCTTTTGGAGGGAAGGATCGTGGTTATACTCTTCAATGGTTTCTCTTTTCCCTAGATCACCTTCTTCTTTAGCTACTTGCTCTAAAAATATATGCACCTCATGAGACCTAAGTTCAGATAATCTCCCTTGGGCATATGTCCCAAGGGTTCTCCTGGTTTCATGTCTTAGCCCATCTACGAGATGGCGTAGTTGATCCCATTGTACATAACCATGGCCTAGGCAACGATGTAGCAGTGTAGAATATTGGCCCATGGCAGCATCCAAGGAATCATGAGTACCATGCTTCCATCCTTGAATCTACTTTCTCAAGTTGGACACTCAGGAGTACATTTGATATTTATCATTAAACAGTTCTAGCATTGTACTCCACCTCCTAATGGTTTCCGGTTCTAAGGACCAGTACCAACTTTCTACTTCTTTTATGAGTGTCCTTGGGAACAAATTTAACTTTTTTCACTCATTTTCGATATTCTTCAAGGAACATGCATCATGAAATGCCTATAAGTGATTTTGTGGATCAGCATTGTATCCCCCCTCAAATCGTGGGATATTATTCATGTCTAGTCTCTTGATCCACTATATTTTTGGTGCCTTGTAGGTATTCTAACAACCTCTGTAATATCTAACATACTTTGGGTGGCAAGTAGGGGTTCATCATTGTTATTTCTCTCATGGCATCTATGATACCTACGTGGTTCCCTACTTTCCCTTCTTCCATGCCTAGATTCCCTAGAATGCCCTCGTCCTTACTCTCGACTCTCTTGTTGAGGGTTCTCATCTTGCTTACCCTTATCCTCACAGTTGTACTCTTTGTGATTGCATTTGGATGTGGAAGGAGAGGGTGAATGATGCGATGAAGGGGAAGAGGAAGGAGAACCATCACCATGATGATGTTTCCTACCTTCTCTTTGGTGATCTCGATCCTGATTGTGATGACAATCAGAATGCTCGCCCTTATCTTGTGTTTGTGTTCCCTCATTGAACACTTGGTGTACATTGGCATCAGAACCAGGGTTTTGTATCATGAAGCGAAGCTTCTGATACACCACCTCCTCACTATCATTAGGAGGGGGAACATCATTTTTTGGAGAACCTATTGAGATAGGTTCACCACCCTTAATTTCTCTTATGACAAGCGAAGCATTGTGGGGTCCTTTGCCCTTCAACGATGTGTGCTAACTCTCCTGCTACGAGTCCTTTAGAAGTTATGCCACTGTGTGATGGTGATCCATTATGTCGTAGTGACATGCAACGTATTCAGTGTATAGTTCTGTCATGCCTATCTGTGCAAGAGCATGAAGGAGCATGCTAGGGACTGCCTGATTTGGGGGTAACACTATGTTACCTTGCAGGTCTCTCCAACGTAGTTGTTCATCTTGGTGGAGGATAAAGGTAAAATTAGGTATATACTCATCATGATGAGTATACACTACCTGATACTATTGAGGAATTTGTGGTTCTTGGTTATGTATGTTATGCCGTCGATTGTCTCTTGTGTGATCCCTAGGTGGTGAAGTGCTTTTATGAGAAAGAAAACATTGTTATCTTGTCGGTGTGCTAATTGACTATTATTGAATTTTCTTCTGATTAACCTTAAGGGTTTTTTTAAGCTTCCCAACAATGTGGATGATTTTCTATGTTCTACTTAGTGCACAAACAACTTAGTCCCTGGCAGCGGTGCCAATGATGAGTGGTGAGGTACCCCTACACTCAACCATACGAATACGAGCGTTACATGCGCGATCTGGTCGAACTCCATAGACTAAGTGCCTACACACCTTATGGAACACCTATGGTTAATTAGTCGTTGTCCTCCCAAGCTTACTTGTAGTTGTCACGGTTGTATGGTTAAGTAAACTTGAGGTATGTGATTTTCATATCGTTTATGCTTTTATCACCTATGCTAATAATGGAAAGGGTGAAGAAACTAAGTAAATAACTTTAACTAACTAAGCCTTAATTACCCTAGCTTCAGTATCCATTTCCACTTGCCATTTCACACCCTGAACCAATGCAATGCTGCTAGGATTACCAAACGCTATTCATTACTAGGATTACCAAGCGTAACGCACGTGCTCGAAGCAATNTTACTCAGGCAGGTTTGATGGACTTATTTACAGCTTTGACTCCTAGCATTCCAGCTACTTAGATGATCACCATTGTTGATTCTTCCAGTGATGATGCTTCCCATTTTATCACACAGGTTCGAGGAGTCAAGGTATCTTTCCAGTTGAACATTAAGTTCCTTTCTGATATTTTTGGTGTGCCCATGGATGGTGCCAAAGTGAGCATAGATAAAGCAACTAAAGAAGGACAGGTCATAAGAGAGCTTGAGGAGTGGTTAGACGTGTCTTGGGCTCCTAAGGGCTTTGCCATGTGAGATGATACTCAATCAATGGAGATGAACTTCTTGTCTCCTCTCTTTTGGGCATGGGCATTCCTAAAATCTCTTTCTCAAGGAAGAAACCTTGGGATTGAGTCCGCATGTGTGATACATGTAGTTTTAGAGATGGGCATGCACTATAACTGGGCATAGTTTCTTGGATCTGGTTTTTGTGGAGAGATTGTTAGGTTACGTTCAAACATCCATGCCAAATCCCATTTTACATTTGCTTTCTTCGTGGGGTACCTACGTAGGTTTTCTAAGTTCCTAGTAGTTTATGATGATAACCGCTATATTTTGAGGAATCATTCACAAATTTCCCGCCCTTGGATTTGCCATTTTTTTAGCACCACTAGATCCCAAAACCCACTAGAAGACATTGAAGAATCAGTATCAGTTATAATTGGAGGTGTGGCTAATTGTTCCCATCATTCCCATGATAGCTTGGGATTGGAACCGCCTAGGCTGCACATGTCTATTAAAAGGGATGAATGTTTGATTGGTGATACTATTGGGAAGTCTAAAGTGAAGGTGAAGAGGAAAGAATGCCAAAGGGAGCTTGCTCCAGATGTAATACTACCAAGAGCAAAGAAGGTTCAGTTTGTACTGCTAGTGGAGGGTAAGTAGTTTATTTATTGTTATATATTTATTATTATTATTTTTTGTTTGTTGCTTTTGGCCTATACGTTATATATACTATGTTATACTAACTCTAAGATTCTAGAATTATTAGAGGAAAGTCTTGAGAGAGAGAGGGAGGCTTTGGCCCCAATGGTTGATCCTGAAGTGGTTGTCATAGGGCTAGAGGAAGAGGCGAAGGATAGAGAAGAAACGATCGAAGAACCTCCCACCTTGCAAGAAGAAGATGTGAAAAGTGTCATGGGGACAAACCTTGTGGAGGCTTTAGATGCACTTAGGCATTCAAGTGATGAAAGCCGTGTCTTCTATGGTTTCTTTGATGGATCTTTATAGCTTGGTGATCCGCCCAAGCTAAACAGTGAAGGGCTTTTTGGTATGTTCCTTTTAGCTCAATCCATATTTTGTATCCTTTAATTTTTATGTGTTGTTCTTGATTATCTTGATTATCTTTAGCATTAGAGGTAGATGCCGAGATTTCTGAGGCACATACATCCTAGGAAATAGCATCAGGATCACAAGTTCTGATTGAGGTGACCTCCCCTACTTCCACATCAAATGACCAGCTAAGGCCATGGCTTGAGATGCTTAGAAAAATGGACTTTGTCAAGGGCATCGTTAATGATGTGGTCACTTGCCTACAAGAAGCTCATCTAGAATCAGGTATGTGTATGTTACATGTTATGCTAAGTGTCTGGATTTATTTGTGCTTCTTTACGTTCATTGTTGATTATAGATGATTCACATGTGTGGTACTTACACCTGAAAGTGCTAAGCTCTAGTGGGATCCTTCTGAGGCTACTCACATTGATGCCCTCCTTAAATACCAAGGACTATTCAGCAAGTTCCTAGGAAGTTTTAAAATGTAGTTTCTAGTTGCATTGTACAGAATGCCAAATCACTTTGGACTTGTAGGCGTTCAGTTGAGTATCTATGGGATGAGGTCCACTCATTGAAGGAAGCACTAGCAAAGGAGAGAGAGGAGAAGAGGGATCTCCAATCCCATTATGATTTTACTGCTGCTAGGTTGTCTGGTGATAGCACTTGGTGCACATCTAAAATCACCTATGCACGTTACTGGATGGTTTTGAACAGCAAAGTGCAGGCGACATGGGATTTAGCAGAACAAAGAGCATAGATGGATTTGATGAACAAGAAGTGTCATGATTGGAAATCTTTTTCTACCAAAGTACAGAAATGGAGCCAAGACCAAAAGGACCACAAGCATTAGTATAAGAAATGGTTAAAGGAGGAGTCAGTTGAACATCGCCGAATGGAGATGTTCATTGATGGGTTAGGCTTGTGGTCTATTTATGATAGGTTCGTTGAGTGCACCAAGGTGGAGGGATCTCCCAAGAGAACCATTACTACCGCCTCTAGGGAGGCTTTGACAGGCATGTTCTCTCTTGAGCATCCTACTTGGACTTCAGTGGACAAGGGTAAAACCTTGGTTGGTGTTGATCTTGGACTGGATGAGGATTGGGCAAATGTGCCTGAGGAGGAGATTCTACACCGTTTGGAGGCCAACTTAGGACCTTCCTTACTTGTGAGTGTTTTATTATTTATTTTTGTATCGTTTTACCATTTTCATTGTTAGTGTTACTGTTTTTCTTAGTTTTGTATTTATGATTTGCTTCACTACTCTTACCTATTTTTTTTTGTTTTCTGCCTTGTTATAGGGACATGTTAATGATGGAGCTGGCCCTAGTGGAGCAAGAGTGGATGATGAAGAGGATCTTGGGGACTAGCCCCCTCCATGAGCTTATTGTTAATTGGACTTTAGTTATTAAATGTTTTGGATTTTTGGATGTTTGATGGAAATGTATGGTTGACAAGTGTAATAATATGGATCTAATTATGGCATAACATGTTGGAATTTTACTACCATGTTGATGTATCATTTTTTTTTATTTTTTTGTGTTTTCTCTTTTTATTTGTTTTCTCAAGTATTATTATCATGAACATATGCATGTAGCTAAATGTAAAATGGGGGAACAAAACATAAATCAACACTTGTAAAAGAGGAAAGTAACGAGAAGGCATAGATCGAGATTGTAACTTATATCATTTAAATGAAAATTTGACATAACGTAGTGAACGTTTGTAAACTTTTGATGTATTAAACCCTAGTTTAAAGCCATTTTAGGCTATGCACATCAGTTTAAAGTCATGGTGGACTGTTGCATCTGTTGTCAAAGAAAGAAGGATTACTAGTTTTGTGCCATAGTGGGCCAAAAGCAACAATAGTTTTACGAAGCTTTTAAAAGGAACTAGCCATTTCTGACCATGGCTAGTTTAACATCATTCCAGAAATTTAGTGATTCGCTCTAGTTATTGAGTTGCCTCTTAATCCTTTGTAGTTTAACATGAGGGGTAGGGCATGTAGGCATGATTTTATACTCACCTTCCCCTTCACTAGTGATATCAAAGGGTAATTCTGACCAAGAGATGTCAGTGGGAATGACGTCTATGTTTGTGTTGTCAAGTGCTTTCTTAATTTTAGTAGGATCATGAGTTAACATTGGATTCATGTCTTGAAGTATGCTCATGGTTCCTTGATTATGGTAAAAAAACTCAATTTATGACCCTTGATCCATTCCTGAGTGTGAGGAAGTTAGTGATGTTGTCGTATCCCCATGTATGATGATCTCACCACCCTCGTAAGGTAGGTGGATCTCTTGATGGACTGGTGAGGATACGGCTCCAAGTCGAGCTGGCCAAGGACATCCTAGAATCAGATTAAACCCTGGCATTTTGTCAACCACTACAAAATCAATTGATGTGGGGAATTGGTCCCCTACTATGAAATCCAAGGTAACCATACCTTTTACTACAACACTAGAACCACTGAATGATTTCAAGAAAGAAGTTGTCGTGGGCTGTATTTATTCAGTAATTCCTAGTTTCTCGATGACCAGAAAGGGTATTACATTTGTTGCTGCACCGTCATCAACATGCACCCTACGTATCTTGAAATGGTTAACTTGTATTGTTATGAACATAGGGGTTGTGGTGACTTCTCCTATTTTCTCATCTAGCTTAATGTTGTTAGCATGAAACTCTAGGGATGTGGTCTTTGACTCTTGGGGTTGTGGGGATAGTATCGCATAAATAGATGACTCATTTGCAAGAAGGTCCTCACTAATAGGTATTGAAGTCAACATATGCACGAGTGCTTCCTAATGTACAGTTGAAGTCATTACTAGATCATACAAGCTTAAAGAAGTATTCTTTTATTTTAAGGCTTGCGTGACTTGAGTTAATGCACTTGCTAAATATTTAACATTTGGGGCACCCTTATCTGCAGAGACTTGGTCCATTTGACCCAGCATTTGTATCTCTCGTGGAGGGATTTTTGCATTGGTAACTGAGGATGCTGTGTTTGGGGCACAACCTATGACATTACCCTCATTTTGATGACTCGTACTAGGCTCATTAATGGGTAGACCCATAGGAAATGCATTTAGTGGCATGGACTTTGGTGGTCCTAATTTGTGCTGATGGTTTTCTCTTTCCAGGCACTCTCTTGTTAGTCTATCGGCAAGACGTTCTTTCAAAGGTCATGGGGGAACGGAGGTGGATTGTGTGTCAGGGTGTTTTGGCACTCGGATCACAAAGGGAATGGGTTGTTTTTCAAATGGTTTGGTTGTTACTACAATGGAAGGAGGTACACAGATGATGAATGGTTTTTGTGGTGTAAGAGATGTGCGTATGATGAAAGGGGTTTGAGCAGATGTTGGGGTAGGTGTGTTTTTTGAAGGTCTGTGGATCATAAAAGGTTTTCATGGGATGTCTTGTCTATTCTCCACATGGATAGTATTAATCACATATGGTGCATCACTAGTATTGAGAGGATCCTTGTAGACCCCCATGGGCTAGTTTCGAGGTCTTACTGGGTTTGCCTCATCGAATACTATTTCACCCCTATCAATCATGCGTTGTATATCCTATTTCAATGTGAAATAGTAATTAGTCCCGTGACCACACCGTTGGTGATATTCATAAAACCTATCCAATCTAAAGCCTCTTGGAATGGGGGGCTCATTAGCTATTGCTAGAGCTAGGTTCTTGGCCAGCTCACAAAATCAATCATGTTTTTGAGAGGCTGCAAGAGACATTTGTTTATGCTGGATTAGCTCGGCCTTTAGAAGTTGATCAAGAAATTATGAAGGTTTCATAGGCAAGGGTGTATATTGAGCGGGGTCTTTTCTTTTGAATGTACAAGCATGACCCATGTTGGTGCTTCTATTTAAGGAATTTTTGGGTGTAGGTGCAGGTGTGTTTCTTTCATGGCCGTTTGGGGTGGTGGTTTGTTTTTCCTTTTTTCTAGGATGGTTAGGTTGGGCTGTCTCTGCTATTGCTACTATCGTCGTTTTGGATTTATCTTTCCTTGTATGTTGGCTCCTAAAGGTCGAGTAAGCTGGGTCATTGCTTGTTTGTGTTGCCTCCTCTATGTCCTTAATTTACACAAATTATTGGATCAATGTGTGGGCTTTCAAATAGTAAAGCTTCGACTTAATAAAGTCATTCACAGTCGCCTTAAGGATGGTAAGTAGATATGTTTTAGGGATGGGCTCATGAAGTTTGTTCAAGGCTACACTCCACCTCTGGATAAATTTTTGTGAAGGCTCTAATGGCACTTATTTAATCTAAATCAAGCTATCTAGTGTAGCTTTAGGCTTTAGATTGTATTTGAAGCAAGTAATGAACTGATGTAACAAATCCTCTAGAGAGGATATGGAGTTATGGGGTAGAGCTCGGTACCAGTCTAAGGCTTTTCCAGTTAAGGACATAGCAAACACTCATAGAATTACATGAGGCCATGCTTGAAGTAATAGAAATTCTGTTCAAAATATCACTAGGTGGGCGTTTGGGTCTCCCTCTCCATTGTACTTGGTTAGCTGGGGTAATGAGACTCCCTTTGGCAAGGTTAATGATGGAACTGAGGGGTTGATTGGATCATCTTGATAGAAGCTCAATACCTTGACTTCCTTGGTGTTTACAGTTTTGGGGTGCTTTGATTCTTATGCTAATGAGTGCATCATTTTTTTGTAATTGCCCACTCTTGGGTGGTAGGCAGACTAGTGGGTTGAGTTGGTGGTGGTTGATAATGATTCAATTATTGCATTGTTTGTGGAAAGAGAGATTGTTGGACTGTTGTTTGTTGCTGTGGGACAACATTCAAGGCTAAGAGTACAGGGTGTGGTACACTATAGTGAATAGATAGGTCTTGCTCTACAACTGGTGGAACCCATTGCCCAGCCATAGGTTGTGAAGTGACACCCTAAATGTGTTGGGGTGAAGTAATCGATGGTGCTCTGTGGATTTTCACTTGAGGTATGTAATGGGTGGACGTGGAAGCTAGTACAACTGATGGAATCCCAATTACTTGAGGTCAAAAGGTCAATCCTACATTAGTTTTGGGAGGGAGTTGTTGGGACTGTACTTGCATAGGTATGATGGAAGTAGACGTATTCGATTGAATGTTGAGCATGGAGAAGATGGGAATGGAAGCAGGTACTTCTTGTTGGGAAATTAGTGCTCGAGTATTTGCGAATGAAGGAGGAAGCATGGTTTCTTCTAGGAAAGGGTGGAACAATGTGTTTGTATGGCCATGGGGACTAATGGTATGGTATGAATCCCCATGTTCAGAAAGGGCTACGAAGTCATCTTCCTCATCTCCACCTTGAGGCTCTATCAAAGGTGGCTGTAAGGCTTGGCTCCTCGCCATGAGGAGCTAGGATATGAGTCTATGATGAATTTTAGAAAGAGGGATTATATCAAATGCCAAGGGGATAAATTCATGACCTCCTTTATAAATGAGTTCATAGTCTCACTTTGCTTCCCTCTCTACACGATCGACAAGCAGGCTGGCTTGGATCTTGACACAGATGAAGTTATACTGTTTGGGTGTAAGAGTCGCATAAGTAGGATCTTTGCCTTGTAGCCTGAGTGACTAGCATGTAGGGCCTTGGGGGTTTATCTATTCAATAATAGTTATGGGTTCTGTAGCAGTCACAGGGTTCGAGGTTTCAGCTATAAAGTCGGAGATCGGTAGTGTCATTGGGCTAATCTGGGAGGATTCCATAGTGAGTGTAAGTAAACTAGGTTGGATGAGTTGAGCATGAGCAACTGTAGCATGAGTTAACTGCAATGTGATTGAGTAATAGTGTGAGTAGCTACAGCATGAGTTAACTGCAGTGTGACTGAGTAACAGTGTGAGTAGCTGTAGCATGAGGTAATTGTAGCATGACTGAGTAACAGCGTGAGCTACCAGACAACATGAGTAGGTTGATAGTGTAAGGTATATGGGGAATAGAGTGAGTAAGTTAAGCTAAACTTGCGTAAGCTAGTGTGACATGCTGGGAAAGTGGTGAAAGAAGCTCAATGTGAATGGTTGGTGGTGGTGGTGGAACATTACTTGGCAAACTATCAATGAAACAACTTGTTTAAAAAGCATGTGTACTTTGTTTTGGATTCTGATGGTCGAGTTGTAGAGTTTAAAGTGCTCACTGTAATAGTTTCGCAGGCTTACAGTCTCAATTAACATAAGAATTTTTTGCAGGTGGCCCTCCTTCTAGTGCTAATTTACTGTATTGACCTAAATCATCGGCGTAAGGCTAGAAGGGAAAAAACCAAACACCGAAAGATCATCGGGTAGACACAGTTGACCTTGCCTTTGCTTGAGGGCAAGCTGGAAAAGAAAATGAAGCTAGAGTGCCTTGGATGGTCTACACATAAATCAACCAATGACTTCCCCAAGCATAAACTATGGCCTACGCTGGGGTTATCGTAACTGATGTTTGAAATGAAAATAGTTCCCATGAAATGTAAAAAGAAGTGTACGCAGAACTGGTATTGTAAACAAAATGTAAATTGAACATAAAATAGAGCAAACAATATAATGGCTAGAAAAATGAACTGTATTTTATTGCTTAGAAAACATGTGCACCGGTTAAAGCGAAGTTGCACATGTAGATGACAAGTCAAGCACCAAGCCCTGGGGTGATGTGATGTGTTTCAGAAGTGCTTGGATGCTAGGATTCAAGTGTGCCCGAGTGCCCAAAGATTGCTGGTCTGAATTTCCTAAGCCATAAACCTTCAAAATTTCTAACCTTGTTTATGTGAATTGATAGGGTATTTATAGGGTTTGGCTGGGCTTGGATGCAGAACTCATGAATAGAATCAACGATTGAGAATTGAGAGGAAAACGGATGAAGTAACACTTGTCCGATGGACAACTGTGTGTGAGTTGGATGTGTGTGGGCAAGCTACATTTTTGACTAGGTGCATTGTATCTTACAGCATGCGTTAACTTACTAAAGCTAGCTTACGCTCATGGAAGCACATACAATTCAGAGCGTAAGAGCTTGACAAGCTCATGAATGATGAAAATTTACAATGAAATGTTAATGTACAATAAGAGAGATTGACTCCGGCTCACTTGAATCTTCTCAATCTTTGAATTAACTACTGCAGGATGTTGATTTGGGTGGCTTTGTGGTAGTTTGACGTGTCTTTGTTTGATCAGGACTTCCAGCATGAGTTGATTGTGCCTTAGCATGTCCTTAGTGTGCTTACACTGCACTCACGCTGCCAACGTGACCTTAGCGTGACTTTATCATGAGTGAGCCAGAATTACGTATTTTCCACCAAATTTTGATTTTGAAGCCTGTTTCTTGAGTGAAACTGCTGTTTGACTATGTGGATGACCTTAGGAATGATCTAAAAATCAAAAATTGATCTTGTTGTACCCTTTTTTAGACCATTTTGGGTAGCTCACGTTGGACTCACACTGCCAGCGTGATGGCAGCGTGACCACAGTGTGAGCTACAAAAACTTGCAATTTTGAACTGAAATCTAGAATTTTGGAGGTTGGAACTTGAATTTTTTTGATGATGAACTCCAAGGATGACTTGGATGTTGGGAATCAGATCATTTCGACTCAATTTTGGGCTTTGAAAGTTGCTCATGCTGCACTCACATTGCCAACGTGACCTTAGCATGAGCGCCAATGTGAGAGGAAATTTGCACCTTTTGATGCTAAAATTTGAATCCCTGAATGTTGAAGCTTGGAGTTAACATCAGTGGCCCTTGAGGATGGCTTGCACCTTCAGATTGGGCCATCTTTGACTTGATTTTGAAGTTGTCGGAGTTACTCACGCTGAGGGCAAGCTAGCTTGATAGCGTGAGCAAGTTGGGTGTGAGTTCCATGCCTTAGTCAAATTTTGTCTCCGAAAAGCCAAAAGGGTTATAGGTTATTCTTATTTCAAAGTGCTAGGACAAAATTAGTGGTGTTTTAGACAAGGCCCAATTAATGAAGCCACATTGATGAGGCCTTATTGATGCAGCTAACAAAACTATGACTCATCACCATGGATACTCCCACTAAGATTAGCTACATCATATCATAGATGGGCTTAGAAGGAAAATAAGGAGAACCCCTAGGGTCTATGCACAAGGAAGAATTTTTTAGATGAGGGTATATTAGATTCAAAGGCTCATTAAGCAAGTGGCTAAAGAGGAAGGAAATTTGAAAAAATGGGAAAGTACAAAAGAGTATAATAGAGACCCTTCCATCTGCAAGAGGGAGATTCATTTCTATAAGAATGAGAAGGAGGCACCATTTGGAAAAGTGGTGTAGAGGATAACATTGTCAATCCAAAAATATCTTACAAAAATATTGTCTAAGGTTGACAAGATGTTAGAATCCTTGGATGAGAAGTTTCAAATTGCTTTGAAGATTGCAGAGGAACGTAGAGATCAAGAAGGTAGTAGTCATAAATGAAGGAAGAAGAAGGATGATGAATGAGAATATTGCAAAGATAAGGGTAAATCTACAAAAGTAGAAGAGGTCAAAAATTCAAAATTTGATGACGATGGATATGACATCTATCAATATGAACATCCCAAGGGATGTTACCTTTGAAATACCATAAATTTCAGGACTCTCATGATTCAGTAGTCCTAGAATGTGGGCAAGGGTTCATGCAAGCATGGTGTCATGTTGGAATGTGCAGAAAATACCCACTATGACACAGTTAATGTGGCATCCAACCACAGGGCCAGTTTGCATGAAAGAGGCACTAGGGGTAGACTGCATAATCTGGCAAATTTTCTATTGCCCAAGTTGATAGGTTGGCTACACCCTCTAACTTTCCCAACTTGATACTTGACCTGGTTGATAGTCTACCCAAGGACCATGCTAGGAGCTGTTGAAGGTGTTTAGGATGGACTAAATAGTTCAGCAAGTTTTCTAACTCTAGGAGCCTACTACACTACGCTATGTTGCATAGAGTAGTAGGCCTTGAGGAAACTAAACAAGCACCCAGGATGTGGATTGACAATAACTTAGCCCTCCAAGGCATCTACCCCACTACATCCTTGAGGCATGAGCAACGTGACACAGTAAAAATGTGGTAAATTTTGTCAAAAATCCTCTTCACTTAAATGCTATGTTGTGCTACGCTATGCAGCATAGCACAACGTAGTAGGGATGCACTCTAATGATACTCCTGCTTAGATGGCTCTGATAGAGTAAGCACATTTGCCCATGCTTCAACCATGAAATAGGTTTTCTCTGCTGACATGCCACGACATGACTGACATCCCATGACAAAATGTTTGCAAGATTAAGTCAAAATCCAAGCCAAACTGGGTGCTACATTGTGCTATGCTATGTAGCATAGCAGGGACAAAATGCACAAAGGTCCTTTGCCAAGTAGTTCTAGCAAGAGAATTATACTTGGCCACACCTCGGCCTCCAAGATTGCCTGTCCCACTTTGCACTCATGCTCCAAGAAAATTTTCTTGACAAAGCATTGCAAATCACACTCATGTCACAATGGCTATTACGCTATGCTACGCTGCACAGCGTAGCATAGCGTAGCGAAAACACAAAGTTGAAAAACATTCCAAGGATGAACTCATCAGGTCTTAGGAATTTTTAGCATGAAGGATAGGGTTGCACTTGCTTTCCTAGTTAGGCCTTGGACAAGTATCTTTGGCTTTTAGGCAAGATTTCTTCCAAGATCGGTGGCTACACTACGCAGCGTAGCACAACGTAGTGTGCGAGTGTTACACTACGCGAATACGCTAGGTAGCATAAATAGTGTAACACTCATGTGGGAGCCCCAAGACATCTTTAGTTAGCTCCAGAGCTTGTTAGCAATGGTTGCTCTCATCTCGACATCTCTTCAACAGACAAAATTAGCAAGTTTGCTTTGTTTTTCACCCTTTGACTATCCCCTAAAGTTGTCCCTATGCTTGACCTTGCTCACAAGAGTAGGGAAGACGTAGTCTTGGAGCATAAGCTCCACATTACATTCATTGTTGGCATTTTTCCTTATAACAAATGTGGTAGTTCATTGGATTCTGGCACATGCAGTTTCAATGGTATGATCATAGTGTAGCACTTTTCACATCTAGCATTGCAGCAGCATAGCATAGTCACATTTGCACTCTATGGAACCTAGGACATGTGGCATCCAAATCACATTTATTTCCCACAACTAGCTCTATAAATACCCTAGCAAACAACATTCAAGGGGTTGGCTGAGCACATTCTAGCATGGATGGCCTTTGGCATTATTGGCTTTCACAAGTCACTTCTTTGGAAATTGGCTTCTTGGTTAGCATTTAGGCATTTTGGCTTTCTGGCAATTAGCTTTGTCAAGGAGACTGGTAAGAAGAAGGCTTCTATAGGCAAGCTGTTGACAACAATTTAAGGAGCTATGATCATACTACTTCGTTGCAAGTTGTGCTTGTCCACACTACCCATATGTTGTACACCTTTAGTCAAGTAAAGATCAGATCCCCTGATCTTGGGGCAGTGCACTTTCTCACCCAAGTTTGACTCATTTTTTTGTTTTGCATTATTCTTAATCGATTTACGTTTTTCGCTCATCACTTAACGTGCATATAACATCTTTAAGACCAACATTTACAAAAGGTTATTATACACCGATTAAGTCCCTATTTGATCGTCTAGACCATTCAAGGCACCTCGCTTCTATTTACCCTAGCACGACCCTCGCATGGATATGGGGTTAGGCTGTATGCCGAGTGATCTTTTAGTGTTCTAGCCATTGACATTTTTAGTATCTATAGTTTTTGGTGCTAGAAGAAGGACCTTTGATGCCCTTTTCTCATATCATGAGTAATCCTGCACACTGTCTGTACCCTATCACCTACTAGTGTAGATGTGACATCCTTGTGGTTGTCTACACACTGTGTGATGTAGACTAGTCACAACGATAGTTCCTCTGGGACCTAGCAAGATGAAAGCCTCCAACTATTTACTATACTATGTTTACTCTGTTCACTACCCTATGCTACTTGCATCTTGTGTGACATAGAAAACCTTCTAGAATAACACTTTTGCTTAGCATAGTAGGTGTAACTCCCTAGCATACCTAGTTGCAGTTTCTCTCTTTTAAAGTTTCTATTTTACAACACAAGATGAATCCGGCAACCATTGTCATCCCCACCTTGAATCTGGAGGTTCCCTACTCAGTCCAAAACATGATAGGTCTTGAGAAACTACCTAGCCTAGTGCTAGCACCATGTCAGTCCCTTAGACTATGACACCTATCACCAGAGTGCTTGGTGCAAGATGGAGAGTGATATGACTTCCTTTGTGCAAAGGTCTAGGCAAATCTACTATTGGATCGTCAGGATCTCAAGGATAAACGTAACTTCAAGTTCCTCCATAGGAATGGGAGGGAATTCATCCCTACCCCTAACATTACCATCCTATTGACTGAAGCATATCAATGGGTCTTAGACCTGTTGATGTGAGTGTGTAGGTCTAGAGAACGGGACACAGCATCCCATTATGACGAAGCGTTTAAGGATGAACAGGAAGACTTGGACTTCCACTTCGAAGGTAGTGGCCAGACCTACACCACAACTATCCCTCCCACCACTATCTTTCGGTTGAACTTTCTCTTTACTTTTTCCCCCTTCATGGTTATCACAACCCTGCCATAACCCACACCTTTGTTAGCCATGGGCAGCCATCCCGTACCTTCTACGTACCAACAAGTGGACTCTTCAACTTCTTTTCCAGTCACCCTTCCTTCCTTGTCTACCCCAGCATTGTACCTGATGTTAGTCACACCTATGTTGCCATATGTCCACACTCTATCCATGTCACAATCGCATGTGAGATTTTCCCCTGGTCCCTTATCTACACCTTTCCCAACACCAGTAGCTAACCTAGTCTCAACCATGTGGTGGGTACCACTTCTTTCCCTACTGCAGAACCTTCTCTAATGTTGCACTACGTGCAACCCCAAGCATACCAACTTCTACACATAGCACAACCAAACACAGGGTTGTGGGCCACCCTGCCAACTGGACAAGCTACCAACCCCACAGCACCACTAGTAGCCATCATCCCAATAGCACCACCCACTGGGTGGTGGACCACCTAGGCAACACCATTTGTAGGAGCAGCCCCAACGGTGCCCCCCATGGGCTAGGTTGCTACCTTTACACTACCATCAATGATGACTACTCAGGTAGCCCCGCAACTATCAACAATGTCTCCGGGTCTGGATCAAGCTTTCCAACTCATCCATACCCTCACTGAGAAAATCAAATGTCTCAAAGCTGCTGGTTCTGATGCTGTATAGGTCATGGACTTTTACCGTGATGACCCCATTAGCCTGGCCATCCCCATGCTTATGTTGGCCCCTGGGGTGCCACTTCTCCAATTTACAAAATACAGTGGGGAGGACAATATCAATGCACATTTAGTAACATTTAGATATAAATCTCTACTATTGCAATAATGGCCACACACTATCATCCATGTCTTTGCCATGTATCTAATAGGCAAAGCTCTAGATTGGTACCATGCACTTCCACACGCCTCCATTTCCACTCTAGAAGAGTTGCTAAGTTAGTTCGTGACTTGCTTTAAGTACAACTTGAAATCGAAGGTCACACTAGACTAGCTCATGAGCATCCAATAGGACCCACTAGAATCTATGCAAAGATTCATAAAATTATGGAGTGCAACCTTGAATGAGATACGTAAGCCTATCATTGAGGCCCACTTGATAGCCATCTTCAAGGGAGTAGTAAATGACTTTATTAAGTCTAAGCTCTATTACCTAGCTCTACGTTCCCTCAACCAAGCCTTTGCTCAGTCCAGGACCATCTAGGATGCAGTCAAAGCTAGCAAAGACCTGGCTTATGTGACATACAAAAATGCACATATCAAGAAAGACAAAGACAAGGGCAAGGTTGCAACAACCATGATGGCTGTTGTAGCCAATGAGACCAAACCCAACAATAACAACAACAAGAAGTCAGCCACAGCACCCAACACCACACCTAGTTTAAGCAATACCGGTCAGCCCTCAACATCAACACCTGAGGTACCAACCTAGCCTAGGCCCAACTTTGAGTGCAAAGATTGCTCCAAGTACACCCCCTTACCCATTAAGCCTTCAGAACTTCTGAAGAAACTATTGGGAGCTAGGTGTATACAACATAAATGGATGTTAGAGGAAGAGATTAAATGTCATCAACAGTATTGTGAAATTCTTAGGAACCCCTCCTTGGCCATGCCTAATGAACCTCCAATCCCTAAGAACTTTAGGCTAAAAAGTTTCTGTGACTATCACCAATTGTGTAATCATTATATAGACTATTGTTTAGCATTGAAAGACGATATCCAATGAATGATCAATAAGGGAAAGCTAGTCCTAGACAAAAGTAGTCTCGTTCGCCCTGAAAACCAGTTAATGCATGTTTACAAGGACCCCCTAAATGCCAACAATGTGGGGTACACAATCAACATTACTAGCATTGACAACAATCCAGAACCACCATGACAACCATTCGTGCTGCGTGTGCCTCCTTGTAACGCAGCAACCCCAACAACAATAAAAATGACATCACAACAATCGTTTGGCCTTAAGGTTCCTTCTCAGACATCTATCCCCATACCCTTTGTGCTCAAAGTTGCACCGTCACCCATACCAACACAATAGGCACCATTCATCATTAAGGTGCCAAAACTTTCAAGCACCTCTACCACAACAAAAATGGCATGGTAGCCTCCCCATTCGTAAAAATGGGAAGAACGTTTAGCGGAAAAGATGGCTAAGGAACGCATTATGTTAGGTCTCCCCAAGCTTACTCCCTTGGCCTCAAAGCCCATGGCCCCTCCATCATCAACAACCAATAATAATGCATGCATCCAATCATCACCTTCTCACATGAGAAAGCCTAACTCTTAACCTAAAATTGCCCCCCCTCGGGAGATTCATCTCCTAGGATGAATGGAGGAAAAGGGTAGCAAACAACAAGATGGTGGGCAGGGCCTTCTCAATGCTCTTACACAAGTCAAGCAAGACCTAAAATAGAAAAATACAACTTTGAACCTGTATGACTTGATAATGGCTTCCACTACACACTGCGAGGCCATGGTTCACATGTTAACATCCATCTTGGTTGACAAAAAAATGTTAGTTAAGGAGAAAGAAATCCACGCTTTCATGCTTCCCTCTATAGCCAAAGAACCATGGCCAACATAGTTAACATTTTACGACAAGTCCATTAAGGATAACCCTGAAAAGGGTCATGTGACAACACTGCCCATGTTCATCACAATTTGGATCAGTTAGTACAAGATCTAAAGGGTACACATTGATGACGAGGTTGCTACCAATGTCATTCCATTTTCCATAGTGGACAAATTGGGCTTGTTCAATCAAATCAAGCCCATGGTAACTTCCTGCCAAAAATTGTTCAATGGGGTGCGTGTGGTAGTGAAGGGAATTTTCCACATTAACTTCATGGCAGGGGATTAGTTCCCCACAAGTGCAATGTTCATCATGGTAGAAGAAATTCCTAGGTTCAACTTGATCCTAGGGAGATCATGGTTGGCCCAACTGAGGGCCATTTCCTCACCAATACACTAGGAAATCCACTTACCCTATGCAGGAGGGGAAGTGGTAATTCACGGTGACGAAGTGGCTCCTTGAGCCATAAATAATATAGGAGTGGAGCAAGGTTTAGAGATTAAAATCTCTGAAAACCAAGCCCCCATTCAAACTAAAACACCTGAATAGGTCAAAACTAGTCCAAACAAAGAAACAATGTGGGCCAAGTTTCCCTTCCAAGCCGCAAAAGATAACATAGAGGAGTACCAATGCAGGTTCACCTAGCCTTATGCCTTGCCTAACCCACATTGGGTTAGAAAAAAAGTACATAATTAAAATTTTCCATACTTCTAATGGTATAGACTATGTTTTACATTCATTTTTTTGTGTACATAATTCGTGTGTTTACATTTGATTTGCTGTATTTTCATTCTTTACATTAAGTCCACTGCTTGCATAATTTACATTTCCCACATTAAGTTCATAGTGTGCATCATTTACATTTTACAATGAATTTACTATTTATATTAAGTCTACTATTTGCTGATTTTCATTTTATGTTGAGCTTGTTCGCTGCATTGCCCTTATCACCAATACCTTACATAAGGCCCGAAATTGCCTAAAACTAGCAATGGCCTGGAATGGCCTTAAACTACCATCGCGGCCGCTAAGGCCTAAAACTGGTTACTCCACTTCTCAAAAAACCACCAAAAATAAAAAAAAATTTACTATTAAGCAATGGCCCAAAATGGCCTTAAACTATTACTACAACCCGAAATGGCCTAAAACTAAAATGAGAAGCTTTTAAGGAGCCAAAAAAAATAAAGAATAAAAATAAATATAATACATTAACCAAAGTGAAATAAATTCTTTCACATTATATTCTTCACTTAATGTCAGTCAATAATGTTTACAAAAAAAATTTAATTCAAAGATAAAAATAAAAATTTCGCGTCACCACACTATGAATCTTTACCCACATCACCATTTCCTATTCCATTGGGTCCTGCATCTTCATTTGGATCTTGCATAAGATAGAAAGTAAAACAATGAATCAAAGCTACAACAAAGGCTTTCATAAAATAAACTATGAAACAACAAAAAGTGACTAACCCAAGATGGCCCCGCATCCTTTTTGAAGGGTATTTGATCCATGCCAACTACAAGACATTGTAGGATCTCCTCCTTAGTGAGGTTGGCCCAATTTCCTTCTCCCAAATCAACGCTTAATGCAACTTTCCCCTTTTCCACAACTGTCCATCTGGGTGGTCTTGGGGAAAAGGTGGTGGTGGTGGTCTCCCCAACAAGTAGGATCATTTCCCTTTCAGGAGACTCATTGACCATCACCTATTGCATAAACTTCTCATAGGTCCCAGAAGCACCAATGACATTAAGGAAAATATTGTGGGTATGCAACTTAACAGTTGCATCTCAGTATTTTTTATGATAGGTAGCATGTTCCATCTTATACATATGTTTATGGTTATTTTTTGCCTATCCCCAATCGTAAACCTTTGCACTATAATCCTTCCAGTCTTGATTCTTCTAGGCCAAAAGGTCCATTTGCATGCGCTGTTCAATGATTTCACGAGTGGCTTCATTTTTGCTTCATACGACATTCCAATATCTTGCATAGTTGATAACACCCATATGCTAACTACCATCACAAGTGTCAAAGACCAACAAAAATTCATTCCTGGATCAGAGGTTCCCCACCTCAATGGTTAGGTTGGCCTTCTCCTTCTCAAGTTTCTATACCTACTTCCAGAGGTCCTCATTCACACACCTACACTCCCATAAGGAACGTTTCGAGTACAATGCACATTTACTTGCTTCATCGTATATGTGATGAGGTACCTCGGCTACCTTTGGTAGAAGTTCAGGCACAACATTGACCTCAACGGCTTGCCTAGGATCCCACTTGAGATGGGAGGCTTGAAAAACCACAAAATTTTAGCAACACTTCCAGACAACTTCAGAGCCTCTGAAGCGGCTTCAAATAGCCCACCTTGGAGCAAGAAAGCTTCCCCTAGGGCCCACAGATCACAACAATAAGTCTCAGTGTCAAGAATCATCAGTTTCAAGGTCAAAAAGTGCAATTTTGGCTAAGTACATTTTCTTACACTACACAACGTAAAGCTCAGCGTCACCAACATTTGGAGCCCCGAAACTGAGTCCAAATAGGCCAAAATTGAGCACAAGGACCTCTCATGACCTTCACCAAGGTCCCTAGAAGGTCCTAGCCTCCAGAAAATCAAGATTTGGGCCTCAAATATGCCACTTTGAGTTGGTGATGTTGGGGTTACTTTTCAGACGCTGCTCAGCGTAAGGCTCAGCGTCACCAACCAAAATAGAGCCAAAACAGCCTCAAAAAAGTGTTAAAATGGCCTGATTTTGAAGGTAAAATTCATCCTAAAGGTTCAATAATGGTTACCCCAAGTTCCTAGCCCTTAGAATCCTAATTTTGGGCTCAAAAATACACTATTTCCACTGCTTACGCCCAAGGCACGCCCAAGTCATGCTGGGGTCACACTGGAGTCACGTTGACAACATGAGCCTAGTGTGACCAACCAGAAACTAGTCTAGACAAGTAGTCCCAAGCACAATTTCAGCATCAACTCAACTTCTAAGGATAGGCAACAGTTCTACATGTCAATAGGCTCGAAAAAATCAAAGTTCAAGTGTAAAACATGGCATTTTGGCTTAGTTATGCCTGGGTCATGCTTAGCTCATGCCCAGGTCACGCTGGGGTCACGCTGATAGCGTGAGCCCAACGTGAGTTACCTAGATGGCTTAGATCAAGCACAAGTAGGCTCAAAATCAACATACAAGTGGCCCCTAAGGGTAGGTAGTAGTTACACTTGAAGGACAGGCCTCGAAAATAAAGATTCGGTGCAAAATGAACCATTCTTACTAGCTCACACCCAGCTCACGGCTAGCACTATTCACCAGCGTGAGTACTATTCACACCTAGACAAAAGCACTCCAAACACACATTGAGGACATGCTAGGACCAAATCAACTCATGTTGGGAGCCTTGGGTGAAGAAGAGATGCCTCAAATAGCCACCGAACCACTCAAATCAACATCCTGCAGTAGTCGATCCAAGAGACCATGAAATTCCAAGTGAGCCAGAGTCAAATCTTAATTACAAATTCATTGTAAATTTTCATTGAAAGCTTCACCATTTGTGAGCTTGTCAAGCTCTTATGCTGCTTCCATGAGCGTAAGCTAGCTTGCGTTGTAAGATACAGTGCACCTAGTCTAAAACATAATCTACCCATGTACACCTGTCATGCGATCCATTTTTCTCTCATCTCGTAGCCATCGATCTCATTTATTCCTACTCCCAGGCCTAGACAAATGCATAAATACCCTGTTCATGGACATAAATAGGGGTGGGGAAAAATTTGAAGTAAGGAAACAAGTAATCCTGAGCCCGAACGCACATGATTCCCAGCGCTTGTAAATACCTCACATCGAAGCTTAATGTTCAATTTACAATGCAACTACGTTTTGACCAGTGCACATCTTGTCAATTAATACAACATTGTTCATTATTTTCCATCCATTGTCCTATTCTAATTTGCTTTCTGCATTATTTTGTTTCATTGCATCCTTCATACATTCTACTTACGTTTACATTCCATTACGTTTCATTACATTTTATTACGTTTCTTTATGTTTTGTTACGTTCTGTTATGTTACTTTGTGTTACATCATTTTTCTCTTTTTCACGTTTCATGATGATAACCCCAATGCAGGCAATAGTGTACACTAGGGAAGTCCTTGGTTGATCTATGTGTAGAACATCCAAGGCACTCTACCTTTGTTTCTCCAGCTTGCCCTCACGTGAATGTAGGGTCATCTATGTCTCTCTGGAGATCTTTTGGCGTTCGTTTTTCCTCTAGCCTTACACCAACGATTTCAGATAGTACAAAAATTGGTGCTAGAAGGAGGGCACTTTGTTACACCTTGTAAAATTTCTATCATCGCCATTCCTAGCATGTACATGCTGCAGTTACCTTAATTTACACTACAATTTCTTCTTTCCACTAGTTTATGTCATAGTGCCCTCTGGTTTACACTGCATTCCTCCTTATTTACATTGCACTTCTCTTGTTTACGCCGCATTTCTTGTTTTACACTGCATTCCTCTTGGTTTATGCTACATTGTTTCCTTTTGTTTACACTGACACCACTTAACCTGCCATCTCTTAAGTTTATAAAATTCACTTGTTTACGTTGTCATGCTATCATCCCTAGCATACGCACGCTGTAGTCCACCTCCAGTCTAGCACACGTGCACAGCAGTTCACACTGTCATCCACCATCTCTAGTTCACACTGGTTCCTTTAATGTACATTGTTCCTCTAGTTTACGCTGCTAATTCTAGTTTCCCATTTACGCATGCTGCGCATCCGTCCACTCACCAAATTCTAGCGTGCTCATGTTGTTGACTAGTTTCCAGTGTGTCGACGCTGCTTTGATTCCTACTTATACATGCCATTGAACAAGTTTCCCTCGCACACATGCTATTGTTTCCCAGTCTAGCGTACACATGCTACTGACCACAACACCCAGCATGCTCATGCTGCTGCTCATCGCTTCTGGCGTACTCCAGCTACTGCAGCTCCCCACATACTCATGTTGATCAAGTCTGCAGTCTACTCATGCTGATCAGTGCCCATGCTAATCAGTGCTTCCTGATTGTTCACGCTGTTCACAGGTTACAATTTACTCATGTAGTCCATTCCCTCTAGCGTTCTCACGTTGCTGTTAACATCGTACAACGTACTTACGCCACTATCAACACACGCTGCCAATAACTCCCAGCGTGTTCATGCTGCTCGATCATCCTCATAAATTACACTATCCATAGCTTGTTTACGCTCTACGCAGCTTACTACTTGCTTGCACTGTTCACAGCCTATCACGTGCACCCATAGACCCATCTCAAACAAACGTAGAAGCATCATTTGTTTCTGATTTTGAGGTCGGCACTTTGAACCCAGTGGTAGTAACTAAACCCATAGTTTTTGTTGGTGAGATGAACCCTCAAGGGCCACCTTGCCGGTCACTTAGGTTGCAAGGCAGAGATCCCACTTACACCATCTTAAACCCCGAACAATACCATTTCATATGTGTTAAGATCTAGGCTAATCTAGCCATCGTTCGTATCGAAATAGAGGCAAAACGACACTTCAAACTCATACACAAGGGAGGTCATGGCTTTGTCCTCACCCCCTATGATGTTATCCCACTTACTAAATCCCACCATGAACTCCTATCACAACTCCTCATGGCAAGGAACCAAACCTCACACCAACCCACCAAAGAATCTCAAAATGGAGATGAGGAAGATAATTTTGTGGCTCAGTCCAAACATGGGGATTCATACCATACTCTTATTCTACATACCTAGGTGAACCTATTATTTCACCCATTCATGGGAGAGACCATGTCTCTTCATGCAGTTAAAATCACTCAAGCACATGTGGCCCAATAGGAAGCGCCCACTCTTATTCCCACTCTCCTTATGACCAATACTCAATTCAATGTACCCATCCCCACTATTCCTCTAGTCACCACATTATCCCCTCTCCTACAAGTACAACCCTAACAACCCCCCTTTCATACAAATGTAGGAGTGACTTTCCCACCCCAAGTAATTGGGATGCCGTCCATGATACCCGCTTCCACATCTGCACACTTCATTCCACAAGTGCAAATTCACACCATACCCTTGGATCCTCCATTACAACACCAGGTACAAAGTTTCCTTTCACAAACCACAATTAGCCAATGGCCCGGCCCTATTGCTCAAAAACAACAACAACCTACACCTTACGATATGCCACCCTTAGTAGCACCCACTGTAAATATTCTGCAACTGCAACCTCCAACCACTCAACTTTCTTCTTTCCCATCCACTGTACAACAATCTAACTTGCATACTACACAACATAACCAACCTGCCACTTCACCTAGTGCCCAAGATTGGGCCAAAGCTAAAAAAATGATGCAGGAACTAGCCGATGCCTCAAAACCGCTAACAATGAAGAGCTTAAAGTATTAGACTTTTACCAAGACGATCCTATTAGCTCTTCGGTCCTGCCATTAACCTTGCCAAAAGGAGTTTCTTTGCCTCAAGTAACAAAATACAACGGGAAGGGAGATCCAAATGCTCATTTAGTCATGTTTCAATTAGAGACCCTATTGCTTCAAGCTTAGCCCCATGCAATCCTACGCATGTTCACCATGTCCCTAACGAACAGTGCCTTAGACTAGTACCGAGCCCTACCACGTAACTCCATATCCTCTCTGGAGGATCTGTTACATAAATTCATCACTTGATTTAAGTACAACCTAAATCCTAAAGCAACACTAGACACTTTGATACAGGTGAAACAAGCACCACTTGAGCCTGTGCAGAGGTTCATCCAATGATGGAGTGCAGCCCTTAACGAACTTCATGAGCCCATCCCTGAAACGTATTTGCTTACGATTCTAAAGGGAGCTGTGAATGACTTCATTAAGTCAAAGATATACTACCTAAGCGCTCAAATGTTGAGCCAAGCCTTCACGTAGATCAAGAACATTGAACAAGATGCACAAACCAGCAATGGTCCCGCCTATGTGGCTTACAAGAACCAACACATTTCCAAACAACAAACAACAACAAAAATTGTAGCCGCAAGCACAAAAACAACAAACACCAGTACCAACCCCCCTGCAATGACAGGGGCCACCCTGAATCCCAACTTTTAGTGCAAGGATTGCTCTAAGTATACGCTGCTACACACGCGACCCTCTAAACTACTAGAGCAACTTCTCAAAACCGGGCAAATCCAATACAAACACATAGTGGAGAATGCTCGTTGCTAACATGACAGGTACTATGAGCTACTAAGGAACCCCACCTTAGTAGCACCAAACGAGCCCCCAGTTCCACGACATTTCAAGTTAGACCAATTCTATCACTACCACAAGATGTCTGATCATAACATCGACACTTGTTGTGCATTACAGGATGATCTACAAGCAATGATAGAATGGGTCCAACTGAACGTCAACAGCCTAAATCAACCCATCATAAACAATGCCTCCTATGTCATAAACTCCATTGGCATAGATAGTAAGCCTAAACCTATGTGGCAACCTTTTGTGATCCATGTGCCTCCTAGCAAGGCAATAATCTCCTCCGCCTCCACAAGCAAGAGGCCTCTCATCGTCATCAAGGTGCCACCTAGAGCACCAATGACACCTTTCGTGGTCAAAGTACCACCACCTCACACGTTCGCTAAGACATTAAACTAGCATGATGCATCAACCACAACTGCAAAGAAACCTTTCATCATCAAGATGTCACAACAAGCTAGTCAAACACCAACGACTCCTCCCAAACTACCATTTTTCATAAAGGTTCCACCATGCGCCCCTCATCTACCCAAAGCCCAACCGTAGGTAATGTCTCAACCTCTTCTCCCTCAAGAGTCAACATTGCCAACAACACGGGTAAGCCTACCAAATCGTAGCAGAAAATGACAAACGAACAATGAACAACATCCACAGCTGAAATAAAAGCCACACCAAGTAAGCAACAATCGAACGCTAGGACCCCTGCCCCTAATCTCAAGCAAACTAGGCCCAAGCCCTCTATGCAAAAGGCCCATCCCTCAACCCACATGAAGGAAGCCAAAGCTAATACAATGACCAACAACATAGACTTTGTAGCTGCACTAGCCCAAGTAAAAAAAATGCTCAAATAGAAGAACACAACGATGAGCTTGTACGACCTGGTCATGACTTCAACCGTTCACTACGAAGCCTTGGCTCAAACATTAGCATCCATTCTTGTTATGGAGGACATCCCCACAAATGAGGAATCCATCCATGCAATGATTTCACAACACACACCACAAGGATTGGGTTCAAACACCTTAACCTTCTATGATGATGCAGTTAAAGTCAACTCCAAACAAGGGGAGGTCATAATCGCTCCATTGTTGATTAGAGTACATGTTGGGCAATGTACCATTCACAGAGTGCACATTGATGATGGTGCGGTAACAAATGTAGCTTTATACTATGTCATTGATAAACTAGGCATGGTAGATGAGATCATGCCAATGAAAACCACATGTTTAAAATCCTTCAATAGATCACGTGTCACAGTTAAGGGCACAATCAACTTAGCCTTTGTGGTAGGAGAACAATTCCCCACCAACATGGAATTCACTGTCATAGAAGAAATGCCAAGTTTCAACATGATTCTTGATAGACCTTGGCTAGCCCAACAATGGGCCATTTCCTCACTGATACATTAGGAAATCTACCTTCCATATGAAAGTGGACAAGTCATCATACATGGTGATAACATTCCCTTTCAAGCTATCCACAACATAGACATGTCACAAGTCTTGAAAGAAGAATCTCTTGATGGAACACCCACGGAAACAAACGCAACACCTAGAGCTAAAATGCCCAAATGAGTGGTAAAAATCAAAAGCCTCCCAGAGCAACCAAAACCTAGCACACCTCCTAGACCATGTCTAACTAGGAAACAACTACACAATCAAGACTCCCCTATGGCCAAAAACACGTCTGATCCCTGCCCACTCTTCACCTTTGTTCATTGTGCATATGTCACCTTCGTTTGCATTGTACTAGCTTACACATTTACATGTGGCCCGAAAAGGCCTTAAACTAAACTACAGCTCGAAATGGCCTTAAACTAGAGCATGTGACCCGAAAAGGCCTTAAACTAGCTCATGGCCCAAAAAGGCCTTAAACTACCAATGTTTCACATTTTTTTCTATTTACTAGTGCATTTCAATTCATGTTTTCTGTAGTTGCTATTTAACATTGTTTTCTCTAGTTGCTTTTATTTACAGGATCATACAGTCGTACACGCATGCATCCACACCGACAGTCCTAGCATCATGACTTAAAACTGATACCACAGAATAGTCCTGGCATCACAACTTAAAATTGATACCATAGAATACTCTTGGAGCTATGACTTAAAACTAGCACCACAGAACGTCCTAGTGTCATGATGGTAAACCGACACCATAGAGCTCTATCTGACATGACACTAAACTGTCACATGCATTTACCAGAGTCCACTAAGACTATAAACTGGCTAGCCTCTTCATAGTTTGCCATGACTATAAACTAGCATTGCACCATCCACTACAATGATAAACTAGCGACATCCAAAAGATTATGACGAAAAACTAATCCACAATAGTCTGCTAAGACTATAAATTGGTGATATCATCAAAAACCTGGTGGCATTTAAAAAGGCATGCTACTGTAATCGACCGTACGTGCTCACCAAGAACTTGCCACCTAATTGGCCACATAGATCCTGATGACATTGATGCTGTTCGAAGAGTTTGTTTGCCTTGAAACTCCACATGATGGCTCCATTTCATTGGATATGTTCAAGTTCAAAGTGCTTTAGCTAACTAAATCATTTTTGGTTCCCCTGTCCCCTTGGAGTTGTGCTTGCAGGATGACACACTTGAGGCATTCGTACATGGATGCATTCCATCATGACGATAAGGTATCACATTCTTCCTGACGTTCACAACTGGGTTAATCAATCTGCTCATAAGTACATTTCCAATTCCTACCGCATTCCCCATTCATCATCACGATCCTTTTACCCTACTTAGTTATAGTCCCTCGATACAATATTCATCCCAAAACTCTTGATGCACTGTTGTCCACTATGATTCCTGAGTAGTTGCAACACAAAACACAACGCATGACACATGATACAATAGCAAGTGCATGAGCATGAATATGGCACAAAAAAAAGCAAGATCCTTCAAAGGGACTAAAAACAAAAAGACAAAAAAAAGAAAAAAAAAGAAAAAAAGAAAAAATAAAAAATAAATCAAAGAGAAAAATCCATCACAGGACCCTTGGCACTTCCCATACAAGCCCTAGGCGGGAGGGCAATTGTCTTAAAGGAAACACTCGTGTCTTAAACAATCATGTTACATCCCATCATGTGGCTTTGGTTGTTGGAAAATGGATTTCCTTTGACACTCAACAAGGGTCCTATTTCTCCAAAGAACGCACCATCCCACCGTGTGGCTTTGGTTGTGACAACGGGTTCTCTTAAACAGAATACAAGAGTCTCGTTCCTCCAAAGGATGCATATCCCATGCCTTGGTCCCAAGTCTGCTAGATACTGGAAATTGACAAGGACCAACATGATGTGTTCACACAAGAGCATTCCCCTTCCCACAGTTAAACAAAACCATCCCTTCATCAACCCTTGACCTCACAGTTACAAACCTTCTCCCTATACATCTCAAAACCTCATTTCCCAATCCCACATACTTTTGAACATGGTGCGATGACATCTGACCAAGTGCCAGAGAACAATGTTTGATATCTAGTTGCTCGTGGTGTTTTGCACTTCTTTGTCGACACCTCTCAAGTAGATTCCTCCAGGCGTCAACCAAGAGGGGCCAATGAAACATCACAAAATTTCAGCAACACTTCCAAATAACTTTAGAGCCTCTGAAGTGGCTTCAAACAGCCCACCATGGAGTAAGCAAGGTTCCCCTAGGGCCCACAGATCATGATAGTGGTGTCAAGAATCATCAGTTTCAAGGTCAAAAAGTGCAATTTTGGCTAAGTACATTTTCTTACGTTGCACAGCGTAAGGCTTAGTGTCACCAACTTTTGGAGCCTCGAAATTGAGTTAAAACATGCCAAAATTGAGCACAAGGACCTCCCATGACCTTCACCAAGGTCCCTAGTAGGTCCTAGCCTCCAGAAAATGAAGATTTGGGCCTCAAATATGCCACTTTGACTTGGTGATGCTGGGGTTACCTTTTAGATGCTACTCAGTGTAAGGCTCAGCGTCACCAACCAAAATAGAGCCAAAACAGCCTCAAAAAAGTGTTAACATGGCTTGATTTTGAAGGTACAAGTCACCCTAAAGGTCCACTAATGGTTACCCTAGGTTCCCAGCCCTCAGAATCCTGATTTTAGGCTCGAAAATATATTGTTTCCACTGGTTACGCCCAAGGCATGCCCAGGTCACGCTGGGGTGATGTTGGAGTCACGCTAACAACGTGAGCCCAGTGTGACCAAATCGAAACTAGTCTAGACAAGTAGTCCCAAGCATAATTTCAGCATCAACTAAACTTCTAAGGATAGGTAACAGTTCTACTTGTCAATAGGCTTCAAAAAATCAAAGTTCAAGTGTAAAACATGACATTTTGGCTTGGTTATGCCTGGGTCACATCTAGCTCATGCCCAGGTCATGTTGGGATCATGCTGGAGTCACATTGATAGCATGAGCCCAGCGTGAGTTACCAAGATGGCTCAGATCAAGCACAAATAGGCTCAAAATTAGCATACAGGTGGCCCCCAAGGGAAAGCAGCAGTTACACTTGAAGGATAGGCCTCGAAAATTAAGATTCGATGCAAAATGAACCATTCTTACCAGCTCACACCTAGCACTATTCATCAGCATGAGCACTATTCACCAGCATGAGTACTATTCATGCCTAAAAAAAGCACTCCAAATGCATGCTGAGGACATGCCAAGACCAAATCAACTCATGTTGGGAGCCTTGGTGAAGCAAAGACGCCTCAAATAGCCACTGAACCACTCAAATCAACATCCTGTAGTAGTCGATCCAAGAGACCATGAAGTTCCAAGCGAGCCAGACTCAAATCTTAATTGCAAATTTATTGTAAATTTTCATTGTAAGCTTTACCATTTTTGAGCTTGTCAAGCTCTTATGCTGCTTCCATGAGTGTAACCTAGCTTGCGTTATAAGATACAGTGCACCTGGTCTAAAACGTAGTCTACCCACATGCACCTATCACACGATTCATTTTTCTCTCATCTCGCAGCCATCGATCTCATTCATTCCGACTCCCAGGCCTAGAGAAATGCATAAATACCCTGTTCATGGACATAAACTGGGGTGGGGAAAAATTTGAAGCAAGGAAACAAGAAATCCTAAGCCCGAACACATGTGATTCCCAGTGCCTATAAACACCTCCCATCGGAGCTTAACGTTTGACTTACAAGGCAACTACGTTTTGACCAGTGCACATCTTGTCGATTAATACAACATTGTTCATTATTTTCCATCCATTGTCCTATTTTGATTTACTTTCTACATTGTTTTATTCCATTGCATCTTGCATACATTCTACTTACGTTTACTTTCCATTACATTTCATTACGCTTCAGTACATTTCTTTACGTTTTGTTACGTTCTATTATGTTACTTTATGTTACATCATTTTTCTCTATTTCATGTTTCATGATGATAACCCCAGTGTAGGAAATAGTATACACTCAAAGAATTTGTTGATTGATCTATGTGCAAACCATCCAAGGCACTCTACCTTCGTTTTTTCAACTTGCCCTCACACGAAGGCAAGGTCATCTGTGTCTCTTCGGAGATCTTTCGGTGTACATTTTTCCTCCAGCCTTTACGCCGATGATTTTGGATAGTACAAGATTGTCAATCATACATGGGAGAGCATTAGTCTTAGTGATGTAGCAAAATTGCAACAATGTAGAGACCTAGCATAGCAATTCTAACATACTAATATCGAGATCAATCTTCCTTAGGCGATTGATTATGTCATCAACTACCCCCTCCATAAAAGTGAATTTGTCAAGGGTCTTGGTCTAGGGTCAGAGACGAATTGAAGAATAAGGGCCAAGGGAATTAGCAGTGGTGTCTACTGCACAATAAAACATGTTAGCCATGTTGGAGAGGACAACAACAAAGCTGATGACCAATGTAAATGACAGTGTAAAGCTCCTACCTAGCAAACCCTCAAGGGTGATAGCAAGGGGGTCACCCATCAACACACTATCAATCAAGCAGTCAAACTCACCAGCATCAAATTGTAGCCCCTATCTCTCTAGCTAACCCAAAAGTGTGGTGGAATCCTCAACATTCATGTGCCCCTCGGGTACTGAACCACATTCTACAAAGAGGTCATTGGTAGGGGCCTCTTCGTCTACAGCTGGGACCTATTCTTCTGCAGCTAGGGCCTCTTCTTCTTCTTCACTAGGCATTCCTACTCCAGGGCCCAAGGCCTCTTCCTCTTCTTCTTCCTCTAATAACATAGGATCAAAATAAGTAGGAAACTTTAGCATAAAATAGATGCTATGCTAATCAGACATTCAAAGACACTTACCAATTAGGGGTTTCACTCTACGAACTTTGATTCATAGCTTTTTTCCCCTCTCTTCATTCATACGGGGAGGTTCTTCTGCAGGATGAGACTTCTTATGCTGCAGCCTAGTTTTCATAATTTCCACAATGAGGCATTCCCCCCTTAACACATTGCCTATGTTAATGGAAGGTGCCTCTCCCACACTATCTTGGGCATAAAAGGGTCATGCCACCCGATCTCTCATCGTTATTGAAAGTGATTCCCCGATAGTTTTCAAGGGGTATTAAGATTGGTTGGTGTGAAAAACCTAGTAAATCCATGGCTTAGATATTTGGTTATGATCTTGTTGTATGCAGGCATCATTTTCATGGACCACTAGGAATTCTACGAACCATCGCAAGTAAGCTGCGAAAAAGGCGTAGTGCACATTGAAATGAGAGTTAAGGTTCTTTCAAAGCTTGATCATTTTAGCATGCAAGGCTTCTGAAAGGTACCTGGCCCAGTTATAATGGGTCCCTTTCTCTATGACCTCCCTCATTATCCAAGCCTACTCCACTCCAAGGATTTTCCCTTGGGAGAAAAAGATCTACAAATAGTTGGTCGTTAATTTTGAACACCACCTACACATTATGAACACGTGTGTAGAAGTGGTCAGCCTTCTTGGAGAAGGAATTAGCTAGGGAAAGCATTTCTATAGCTGAGACACTTGGATTTATAGCTAGAAATAAGTCCATGAGCCTAGCCTATTGAATGTTGTGAACAAGGGTAGCTGGGGCCCCATTGTAGAGCCAACGCTGAGTCTCCTCCACCTCCCCGTACTTGAAGAAGAGGTTGGTCTCGTCACGACTAGAGGTGATGACTGTGACCTCTTGGGATTTCCTTACTACTGCACTAGTTAGTAACAAACAAGAAATTTAGCAAAGAAAAAGCACATCATCACTTGAACACATAAGACCAAACACATGGTTTAACATACTAGGTTTAAATGGTGTATGAAATGGTGGAGGTTCCACCAAAACATCTTTGATGATAAGTGGTCAGCGTGATGTCCATTCGCTATCCAATCAGCCAACTTATTTACATTTCCCATATAATTTGGAATACCTAGTTGGATAGGTTTTAAAATCAAGCCCAAGTTATTCTATCACATCAGCATGCATGTTCCCTGTAGAGGAGAACTCTTGCAGAGCCATTTGGGCCAACGCCAAGGTATCCATGTTACTGTGAAGACCACTCTCGTCAATATAAAACTTGGAAACATGCAAGAATATGGTAAGCATTTTTGTTTAGTGTAAGGAAAATTATACAACATGTTAAAATACCTTCATAGGGCTCACCCGCTGACACAGTAAATGGTTCCAGGTGGGTTCTGAAAGTAGGTGCCCATGTGACGGGCAATGTATAATGTGTTGTATAAATGGTAGCATTTGTATTCAAGCATGTACTAGATCCAACTCATGTACCTCAAGCCCTTTGGACACCAATCTAAGCCTTCTTCCCCCTCGCTCTCGATCGATCCATCAACCATGAACTTCAAAATGTCCCAGTTTTCCCCGAGAAATAGCATTTCTGTAAGTACAACAATTGTCTCGGCCGATAGGTGTGACCATATAATCATACTAAAATGGCGAAGGAGGAACTCTAGGAAGTCCCGTGCACCCTCCTAGAACAAAACCGCTTGCTACTGCACCCTTGCATGAGGAGGAGGGACATTGACCACAGGTTCACTGAGGCAACACAAGACTCCTACAAGCTCAAGGATGATCAGAGGGTTTCAACATGACCCTACATAACAAAGCATCAAACGTTAGCACTGTTTTCAAGTAATGATCACTAATGTAGTGTAGCATAACCCTCCATTTACAAATTTTCCTTTGGTGTAAAACAACGCATCTCAGATAAAATAGAGTTGAACATTGCATGTAGCGTAGCAAAGTGTCATACATAGTGTGGCGTAGCAACCAAGCCCTGTGTAGCATAGTGTAGTGGGTGCACCTTGCGATGTAATAGTTATGTGCTACATAGCATAGCATAACAGACATGCCTTGTACAGCGTAGCATAACAGTTACACTTTTGCACAAGGGTGATAGCTATGCTATGTGCAATGTAGCAAGATGACTACACCTTGTGCAGTGTTGCAATCGAACAAGTATAACGGACGTAATGGAACAAGTAGCATAACAATGGAATAAGCATTGCAGTGTAGCAAATTTAATAGCATGTTAAACTTAACAATGTAGTAGCATTACAAGCTTAATAGTATAGAAATGTAACAGATTGCCAACGTAACGGCCCAAGGGCTTGTCAATATAACAACATAGCATAACAAAAATAAAAATGTTACATTCTAACAACATCACAGTGCCCTCGGTATCCCAACCCTACCCTACTGCATGAAATAGCTCATGCTATGCTACACCAGGCATGTGCCACGCTGCCCCAAAACTTTGCAAACAAATAAACCACTCTAAGAATGGTACGCTAAGCTGAGTGTGTGCTATGCTGCCCAGAATTGTCCAAATCCCTATGATAGTGTAGTGACCATTCTTAACAATGGCGGCCAAGGCAGTAACGCATGTTGTCATAGCGTAGCAATTGTACGGCTGCCACGGCAAAGTAGCGATAACCATGGCGTAGTGGCCAAAATGGTAACGAAAATAGTGACAATAGTTGCAAAAATGACAATAGTGATAGAAATGGCAGTTTAATTTGATGCATCACATAATGGAAACAAGGGTAGCCTAATGACTTACCGAGTAGATGGAGCTTCTCGCCGCTCCTCAACACGCACCTTGGAGAGGCCTCCCAAAGTGTCCTTTACTTTGTCCACCTTGGCAAGTCCCTGATTCCTATGTTCACTTTTGCACACCATTACCTTATTTGCAAATTGTCTCTATCAACCACTACACTATGCCTGTTATGCTCTCTCTTAGTCCTACTACACTACACTCTGGGTGTGGGCTCTGACAATGAAAATGACAAGTTTATCAGGGGGTAAACCCCTATTTATAGCCGATGTGGTAAAATAGTCGTCACTTTCATGTCTCAAATAACATGGGACACCTCTATAGCATACCGCTACTATATTGCAACATGCACCCGCTATAGCGTAGCACGTAGCATGCACCCGCTATAGCGTAGCACACAACTGCAATGTAGCAAGTGGGTCCACCAAAATTTTTACTTTATCTTTACATTTTAAACATAGTGATGGTCCACAAAGATCTTAAACTAGCAATTTTAACTTATAGTGTGGCCTAGTAATAGTCCTCCATGACCTTAAACTGGAAATTTCAACATTCGTTTCACATTTTAGACCCATTAACGGTCTACCATGACCTTAAACTGGAAATTTTAGCAATCACTTTACATTTTAGACCAAACTTTACATTATTACAGCCCACCACAATCTGTTGACAATCTACTAAGACCTTAAACTAGCAACTTCAATTTACAAATTTTGCATATGGTTATGATCCGCTAAGACCTTAAACTAGCAACTTTATCTTACAACATTACATGGTTACGGTCGGCTAAGACCTTAAACTGGCAATTGTCTTATGTTGCATTATTACCTTACATATATTCATTGCATGTTGTTTCTTCAAATAGGTATTACTTGACTTGGTTTATTTACTTGCTGTGATAGGTCTAATCAAAATAATAGCTATGCATGGTGATCTTTGTTCGCCTTTGACCTTAACAGGTCCCTACAGTACATTTACAAGATTCTTGAATTTAGAATTGGTAGACTTTGAGTTATCCTCTCACAACATCATAGCATCCCTAGAAAAATCCCTAGACTGGCCTGAACATCTGGTCTAGGATTTAGACCTAGAGGCTAAGGATGTGACTGAGGACCTTCTCACTGAAATCCCCATAACTACCACTAGAGGTGAAGCAAGAACCCTAAAAGTTAGCTTCCTATTACATCCATAGGTACATCAAAACACCTCAAAAGTTCTCAATGATAATGTTAAAGTGTTTTTATGGTCATATTATGATATGCTAGGCCTAGACCCATGACTCATACAACACAACATTATCCCAGATCTGTGTGTCAAGGTAGTCAAGCAAAAGGCTCACAAAATTAAACTAAAGATTACACTAGCTATATGTGATGAAATCACCAAGCTTTATCAAGCCGGTTTCATTCGGGTGATCGATTACTTAGAATGGGTATCAAAGATCATTGTAGTTTCTAAGAGAATGGGAGGTATACGAATTTGTATAGACTTTTGAGACTTGAATAAAGAAAAAATTAAAGATGATCTCCCATTGTCAATTATCAATCAACTTATAGACACTATGGCTGGTCATGCCTTATTGTCCTTCATGGATGGGTTCTTAGGCTATAACCATATCTGTATGAACCTAGAGCATCAGTTGGCAACCACTTTCTTGACCTCTTGGGGAATCTTTTGTTATACAATGATGTCCTTTGGACTCAAAAATGCTAGAGCAACTTATCAACGAGTGATGACATAGATTTTTAGTGACTACCTCTTGGAGAGATTAAATGATTATGTGGATGACATAGTAGTCAAGTCTAAGGAAGCTATTGATCATACCAACGATCTTAATATAGTCCTCCAATGTTGTCATAGGCATGACCTATTCCTCAACCCTAAGAAATGTATTTTCAAAGTTAAAACCAGATGCATGTTAGGTTTCGTAGTATCAGAAACAGGAATACGAGTGGACCTCGATAAGGTGAGGGCCATTGTCAACTTAACACCACCTATAAACCTTAAAGAATTACATAGGCTACAAGGTAGAGTGTAATTTATCAAAAGGTTTATCATGAGGTTGATAGAAAAATTACACCCCATGCAACACTTACTTAAAAAGGATGTCAACTTCGAGTGGACAGATCAATGTCAACAAGCCTTCGATAACCTAAAGAAATAGCTTTTACATATCCCAACTATTTACCCACCACAAAGGGATAATCCTTTCTATATCTACCTTGCTACTTTGGACACATCTATTGTGGCATTGTTATGTCAAAAAAGGGATAATGGGTCAGAAATCCTGGTCTATTACTTAAGCCATGTGTTAATAGCTTATGAGGCAAAGTACAATGAGGTAGAAAAATATCATCTCGTCCTAGTGTTTTTGCTAAAAAAATGGAGACACTACTTGTTTCACAACAGAATTAACATCATATGCAAGAGCAACATACTTTAGGCTATCACAACCAATTTATACGAGAGTAGTAGGATAACCTGATGGAAAGCTATAATGGTGAAATTCGATTTAAATTATGTAACACAATCATCAACAAAGGGTCAAGCAATAGCCACATAGCTTACAACTTCATTCGTTGATGATCAAGCAATAATAGAACCCAAATTCCTGGATGAGCACATCAATAGCCTAAGCCCTGTACCATATGATTTCGAAGAAACTTTACATTTTGATGGTGCTTCAACTACACAAGGTGGTAGGGATGCCATAGTTATTACATTTCCCTCCAGGGAAATTTGATCCTTTGCATATTGCTTTATGTTCCTTTGTGTGAACAATGTAGCTAAGTATGAAGGACTCCTTAGGGGCCTCTTAGTAGCTCAAGAGCTAAAGATCCAACATTTAGCAGTTCAGGGCAACTCCCAATTAGTTATCAACCAAATCACTAAAGTCTATTCTTGTAAGGCTTCACATTTACAACCTTATTGTGATCTAGCTAAGAGTTTACTAAAATATTTTACAACGTTAGATGTTCAACATGTGCCTTGTAATGAGAACACCATAGCTGATGCACTAGCCACATTAGCATTGAATGTGCCATCGCACTTGTTTGCCACTTTTTCTGCTTCGATAATAGAATGCACAGATCCTATTACTCAAGTGGTACACATTGCATCCATTAGTGAAACAAATACTCAAGAGTGGTATGCCAAAATTAAAGCTTACCTTCAACACGGTGAACCCCCACATAGCTTAACTATCACTCAAAAGGATGCAATATGAAAGTGAGCTTGGCAGTATGTACTCATAGGAGATAACACCTTATGCAAACACTCCTTTGATGAGATATTGCTAACTTGCATTGGTGGGGAAGAAGCACAAAAAATTATTAACAAAATCCATGAGGGATTATGTGGAGGACACATAGCCCCTACGGCTATGGCAGCAAAATTCAGACGCCTAGGGTACTACTGGCCTTGCATTGAACGAGATTGCCTTGCCAAAGTTAGGACATATGATGTATGTCAATTCCATGCAAATCTTATACATGTATCACCTACTGAGTTACATCCTACACAGATTATGTAGCCATTCCAATGATGGAGACTAGACAACATAGGACCCATCACAACTAAGTCTTTCGCAGAACATAGTTTCATCATCACCACAACTAAATACTTCACAAAGTGGGTAGAGGCTATTCACCTAAGAAAGACCACATCTCAATAGGTTTGCCACTTTATTTTGGATAACATAGTAACAAGGTTCGATCCTTCCATGACTATTGTGATGAATTACAGGCCATAATTTAGTAGTGCGGAAACCAAAACCTTTTGTGAAAACCTTGGCATCAAGCAATCTTTTTCATTGACATACAACCCACAAGCAAATAGTCAGGTAGAGGCAACGAACAAGGCTATCATCAACTTGCTGAAAAGGATGCTTAGCAATAGTAAAAGGTGATGGCATGAACAAATCCTCTATGTGTTATGGGATTACCGCATGATGTGTAGAACAACTACAGGTAAGACTCCTTACAGTCTTTTTTATGGATCTGAAGTAGTGTTACCTCTTGAACTGCAAGTTCCATCACTTCGAATGATCCTTTCAAACATTGTGAATGAGACTCAAAACAATAAGTCAAGGATCATTGATCTTGACTCCGTAGAGGAGGAATATGCCTAAACACTTGGTCGCATTGAATGGTACTATGACAAGAAATGGCAAAAACACCACTGAAACCTACATCAATTGCCAATCAAAAAGGGGGACCTAGTTCTCAAGGATATTCGTGAACTTGTAAACGAATTCTCAGCAAACTACGAAGGACCTTTCGTAGTCACAAAAGCCTATGAGAACGAGGCCTTCAAACTAGCTGATATGGATGGCAACGAGTTTGCAAATTGTGTCAACCACTTATATCTCAAACCATACTATGTTTGATGCAAAGGATTACATTAGGTACAAAGCAAGGTAAGAACTTGTCTGCTACGATGTAAAACTAGCAAAGATAGTCCACTATGGCTATAAACTAGCATAGATAGTCTACTATGACTATAAACTAGCATAGAGTATCTGCTATGATGTTAAACTGGAACAGCATGTCCTCGAGCTATGAACAAAAATTGACACCCATAGCATGGTCCTCTATGACCATAAACTGGTCATCCACTATCCGCTATGACAATGAACTAGCACAGTGGTTTGCTAGGACCTTAAACTAGCACAATGGTCTACTAGGACCTTAAACTAGCACATCACGGTCTGCTGGGACCTTAAACCAGCACATCTGATGGTCTACCAAGACCTTAAACTAGGTTTGGAGTGCAACACCCCCCCAACTCACATCCACAACCTTGCAAATAGGCGAGTGCACACACTCTTTAACTTTCTCGACAACATAGGGTGGGATGTTGCAGTTCCAGAATGCAGTTTGCATCACCAAGAAAAAATCCTCTAGAACATATGAAGCGTCACTACCCTTGGCATCTTGCTAATCTTCCAGAGATGTTGCTTGACATCTTGTTGACCTTTCAGTGCTACTACTACCACAACCACTCATCCTAGCAGTAGCTCTTGTTATCAGCACCTGCTATTGGAGGCCCAGCACTATTGTGGCCTAGCCAGAAGGTTGCCACCCTCCAACCCTTACCATCGTCTAAGTCCAAGAGGCATTTAGCAGTTAGGATTCCCACCTTGCAGCTAGACTGCATGATGTTTTCCTTGGACAAGGAATCTTGAGCACTTGCATCACCACTACTCCTAGTCTCTTCGGTGGCATCCTTTCTAGCCTGTCGTGCCTAGGATCCATGCTAGCCTTTCTACTTTGGACATCGCACACTTCAGCAACAATGCTTTCCACTTTGGTGATGTCCAAAGCAACTAGGACTTTGCTCTCACTTTACTTCATCGTAATTTTTCTGGTTTTCTCTCTGTTGTGTTTGTAGGATACAAGCCAATATAGCGTCGTTCAGAGATGCATTTTGCCACAAGAGCAAGACACTACATTGCTCCAAAGTATCCACTTTGATGAACCTCACTACTTGAGAGTACATGCCCTACTCTCCCTTTTTATCCATTTTAGCCTCCATTCCTTATATACTTCCAATTTTTTGTATCCTCTTTACAAGCTTTCCCAATGCACATAGCCCTCCCACATGCCCAACCGTTAAGTCCATGATGGGCGTAATGCAACTTGCCCCATGGGAAGCATCTTTAGGAAGGTCAAAACCTTACACGGATGTAACACAACTCATCTTGGGGAGGAAACACCTGTCCTACAACAACAGGTTGTTTGCAAGTGAACATGGGTGTATAGTAAAGAAAAAGCACAAAAATGCAAAAATGAGCAGAAAAGCTCAAAAAAAGGTTCCTAAGAGAAATGGCACAATTTGCTACTTTACAATCGCTTCAGCTATAAATTGACCATCTCTAAGCACTCTGGTGAGAGGTTAGAGGACAACAAAGAAAAACACTCATGCATGCTAACTCCTTCATAAGCACTCTAACGAGGGATTATGCTATGGCAACAAATTTTCAAAGCATCACATTTTACATTCATTTTTTTTCTAAACCTATTTCCTCAAATCCATTCCTTGTCCCCTTACCTCACATCACTCTCCTAGCACTCTTAAATGTAGTAGAGCATCATCCAAGCAAGAACTGAAGAGCTATGTTGGTGGCTATTTTCTCATGGTTTCATATTCTTTGTCGACGTCTCTCGAGTAGATCCTCTAGACTTCAACAAAGAGGGGCCATTAAAACACCATAAATTTTAAGACTCTCATGATTCAATAGTTTCAGAATGTGGGAAATGGTCCCTGCAAGCATGGTGTCATGTTGGACCATGTAGACAATACCCTTTGTGACACAGTCAATGTGGCATCCAACCACAGGGCTAGTTTGCATGAAAGAGGCACTGGGGGTAGACCGCATAGTTCAGAAAATTTTCTATTGCTCAGGTTGTTAGGCTAGCTACACCCTCTAGCTTCCCCATCTTGACACTTGACTCAAAGGATGCTCTTCCTAGGGACCATGCTAGGAGTTGTCGAAGGTGTTTAGGATGGACTAAATAATTTGGCAAGTTTTTATTGGCAACCGTTTGGGACGTGACCGCCAACGAGTGTCCTCGAACAGGATTTGGGTGC
>MNCI01008566.1:1192384-1242679 GCA_015680685.1 Gnetum montanum
TTAATTTATACTCCATTTGACCGTATGCTTGAGCGGTAGAAATAATTGAATAATTTTTTGGAAAAGAAACGGCGAAACGATTTTCCTTCTCTTCCCTGTAAATCGCCTGGAGGTTTCCTCACAGTTCCAGGGCAACGGTCTTTCTCCTATTTCTGGCCAGAACCTGCAAGAACTGACACATGTTTGCATAGAATTTGAAATGAAGCATCAGCAAAACCACGGATTCAAACTGCCTCTGCACAAGAAGGCTCTGCAACCGCAATCCATTTTTGTCGTCGCACGCTGGAGAGAGAGAGGTTTTTTTGAAGAACAACGTGCCCCAAACAGAGGGTTTTAATTTCTGTTTTGCCCTCAAAATTAATTTAGGGCTTCCTGCATTTTTTGTTTGCCTTTTCCTGCGTTTTTTTTTGTTGCCGAATTTCGGGCCAATATTTTGCAGATCTTCGTCTGGCGGATCCGCAGCCTGCATCATAAAAAAGAAAGAAGAAAAACGCCACGGCCTGCAGGGCATAACCCCTTTCCTCACGTGTTGTGTAAATGAGGGTTTCAAAATTTGTTTCTGAGTCTGGGCCAGGGTGAACATCGTGGTGAATGGTGTTGTGCGTTTTCTTGCAACGCGGTCTTCTTTTCCTTCATTGTTTTCCTCTTCCGCAGGTGTAGTTTACGGTGGAGATTGATTTGCCTTCTCTTTCTTTTTTTTAACCTTAAAGCAATGAAGGCGTTGCTGGTTTTGTTACATTTTGATTTTGTCTTGCAAGGATATATCCGGGTTTTGGACAACCGGGATTTGCAACTTTAATAATTTCTCATGAATCACATACTCCCTTCCTTGGCCATAGTACTAATTTCTGATTTTAATAAAGAGATAATTTGGCACCTTTACCTTAACACCCAACCTTCAACATTAAAACTGAAATTTACTTATGCCAACACAACCATAGATTCTTCCAATAAAATATTTCAACTGATCCATGGAATGGCCAAATGTGCCAACAGTTTTCTAACTATAGGAGCCTACTACACTATGCTACTCTACACAGCGTAGCAAGCCTTGAGGAGATTGAACAAGCACCCAAGATGTAGATTGACAACAACCCAGCTCTCCAAGGCATCTTCCCCACTTCATCCTTGAGGCATGAGCAATGTGACATAGCAAAAATGTGGAAAATTTCATCAAAAATCCTCTTCACTTAAATGCTACTTTGTGCTACACTACGCAGCGTAGCACAGTGTAGTTGGGATGCACTTTGATGATACTCTTGCTCAAATGGCTCTGATGGAGTAAGCACATTTTCCCATGCTTCAACCATCAAAAAAGTTTGCTTTGTTGACACGTTAGGACATGACCAACATCCTGTGACAAAACATTTCCAAGATTAAGTTAGAATCCAAAACAAACTGGGTGCTACGCTATGCTACATTATATAGCATAGCAGGGATAGAATGCATAAAGGTCCTTCAACAAGCAGTTCTAGCAAGATAATTACACTTGGCCACACCCTAGCCTCCAAGACTACCTATCCCACTTCACCCTTAGGCTCCAAGAAAATTTTCTTGACAAAGCATTGCAAATCACACTCATGTCACAATGGCTGTTAGGCTGTGCTATGATGCACAGTGTAGCATAGCGTAGTGAAAACACAAAGTTTAAAAACATCCCAAGGATGAACTCAGAAGGTCTCAAGACTTTTCAGCATGAAGGATAGGGTTGTAGTTATTTGCCTAGCTAGGCCTTGGATAGGTATCTTTAGCTTTTAGGAAAGATTTCCTCCAAGACCGGTGGCTATGTTACATAGCGTAGCACAATGTAGTGTGCAAGTGTTTATGCTACACTAATATGATGGGTAGTGTAAATAGTGTAACACTCACGTGGGAGCCCCAAGACATCTTCAATTAGCTCCAGAACTTGTTAGTGATGGTTACTCTCATCCCAGCATCTTTTCAATAGACAAAATCAGCAAGTTTTCTTTGTTTTGCACCCCCTATGCTTGACCTTGCTCACAAGAGTAGGAAAGACGCATTCTTGGAGCACAGGCTCCACTTTGCATTCATTGTTGGCATTTTTCCTTGTAAAAAATGTGGTAGTTCATTGGATTTTGGCACATGTAGTTTTAGTGGTATGGTCACAACGTAGCAGTTTTCACACCCAACATCACAAAGTAGCATAGCATAGTCACATTTGCACTCTGTGGGACCCAAAACATGTGGCATCCAAACCATGTTTCCGTCCCATATCTAGCTCTATAAATACCTCAACAAATAATGTTCAATGGATTGGCTGGGAGCATTCTAGCATGGTTGGCCTTTGGCATTATTGGCTTTTGTAAATCACTTCTCTAGAAATTGGCTTCTTGGTTAGCATTTTGGCATTTTGGCTTTCTAGTGATTAGCTTTGGCAAGGAGACTAGTAAGCATAAGGCTCCTATTTTGACAATAATTTAAGGAGCTACGACAATACTTCTTCATTGCAAGCTATTCTTGTCCACATTGCCCATCTGTTGTACACCTTCAATCAAGCAAATATTAGATCCCCCAATCTTGGGGTGGTGCACTCTCTCACCCAAGTTTGATTCATTCTGTTTTGTTATTTTCATGTTTTGGATTATTCTCAATCGATTTACATTTGTCACTCATCGCTTAACGTGTGTATAGAATCTTTAATACCAACATTTATGGAAGGTTATTGTACATCGATTAAGTCCTTGTCTGATTGACCAGACTGTTCAGGGCACCGTGCTTCCGTTTACCCCAGCACAGCCCTCGCATGGATTCGAGGTTAGGATATACGCTTGGTAACCTCTCGGTGTTCTATCCATCAACATTTTTAGTTGCTACAACCTTGTATTATCACACTTACAAGAATTTGGTCTACACACTTTAAATCCTAGATTAGCAAAATAGCAAGAACCCAGGAGGTCGTCTTATCCAAAGTCAACTATCAGTAGTAATTCCACCAACAAGCTTACTATCCAAGTGGACTACTAGCTCAACCTTAAGAATAATACCAATAGTAGCAACACCCACATTCATGGGGGATGCCACCTCTAAGGAAGTAGTACCCTTATCACCAACCTAATCCTTATGGATATTACATTCAGCAGCTAGTCTCTCCATGTGACTCTTCTAGTCATGCTTCTTTTCCACACCACTACTACTCCTTAGAGTACTAAATAGTACCTTCTCCAAGAGGGGAGTCTCCATTTTCTTTCTATCCTTCTCAACATATGTCCAGTCCTATACCATTATCATCAACTCCTCTATCACCTTCTCCATCCATGTAGGGTGAAATACCTACCTAGCCATAGTAAAGAAATGCTATGAGGATAGTAAATTTGTAGCCAACTCCTTAGCCAAGTTGTTCTGAACCTGAGCCTTGCAAGAGGTGATTCTTTAGAACCAATAGTCCCATGAAGCCTTCATAAACACCTATGTTTGTTAACCTTTCTATCTCAACCTCTAAAATTCTTATCAAGTAGCCTTCAAACCAAATTGCTCCCTAATTATGCATTGTCATGTTGACCCATGCGGTCACAGATTGGATCAAGGCTAATCATCTTTCTAGGAAGAGATATGATCTTGGAAGTTCTTTTATCTACATACTATTTTTTTGGAAATGAACCTTATAAGACTTTTTTTGAATTTACATTTTGGAGTTAACTTGATTTCATAGCAGATGTACAAAGATTGGAACCTATCTCCCTTGAAAAGGAGTAATATCATATTGGAGCTAGCTGACCTATCCATCACTATTCCTTTGGGATTGGTAGAAGACATTATTATGACCACCATTTATGGATGGTCCTATCCTACCAATTTTCTAGTGATCCATGTGGAGAATTGCAAAAGGGACTTTCCTATCATCATGGGATGATCATGGCTAAGCACTACCAATGCTAGGTTGGGGATTCAAGACCTTTCCTTGGATATTTTCAAGGAAAATGAATTTAGAAAGATTGAAAAGAAGAGAGTACTATGCATCATGTACAATGACATAGGGTGCCATTGTATGCAAAGACTATAAACCATAAAAGCCACATCACTTTAGGCATATAATTAGTATGTAGAGAGAACAAAAAATTTAGAGGTTTTTGTATAGAGGGTTCCCAATGGCTAATAATAGATAAGGAGGTTGGATCAAAAATATGCATGGAACTAGCTAAGAGCCTCACTAGCTTCCACATTGAAACCATGGATAAGTTGGAGTAGCTCCATTGTCAACTCTCTAATGTGCAAAGTGAGATTGATTATGGGGAGTTGGAGATCCTTGAGACTTTCAAGCAAGAGTCCCTTGAGTTTAAGGCTCTACTAGCAAGAATGAAATATGCATTTTTGAACAATGACAAGTTGATAATTATCAATGCCACAATTTTGCACAAAAGAAGTTATTGAAAGTTGTGAACAAATGGCCAATAACCTTTGCTTGGTCATACCATTAGCTAACAAAAACTGATCCTATAATATGCCAACATAGAATTTATATAGATTCCTCCATCAAACCAAAGAGGTAGTCACAATGATGCTTAAAATAAAAAATTAAGCAAATCATCAAGGATGAGATTAAACAACTTCTCAAGGCTTGGTTCATCTATCCAATTGTAGATAACAAGTGGGTTAGTCCACTTGTTATTGTATCAAAGAAATAAGAAAAGTAAAGAATTTTTATAGACTTTCCACTATTGAACATGGACACTTACAAAGATCATTTCCCATTACCATTTGTGGACTAGGTGCTAGATACCATTGTAGGGAATTATTGCTATAGCTTTCCAGATGGTTATAGTGGCTATAACCAAATCTAGATTACACTAGAGGATTAGGCCAAGACAACATTCACAAGCCCCTAAGGAACTTTTTTATATAGAAATATGTCCTTTGACCTATGCAATGTGCCCACTACATTTCATTGATTGCTTCTAAGCATCTTCCAATAGTAGATTTGTAGTAGGGTAGAAGTCTTCATGGATGACTTCTCTACTTACGAGGCTACCTTTGAGCAAGCCTTGGACTACCTTGAGCAAGTACTTCAACAATGCATGGAGACAAACCTAAGGATCAATTGGAAAAATAGCCACCTTATGGTATAAGAGGGCATTTTCTTGAGACATAAAATTTTAAATAAAGGTATTAAGGTAGACCTAGAAAAAATAAGGGTTATCTAAGGAATAACCAGATAGCTAGAAACAATAAAAGATGTGAGGTCATTCCTTGGCCACATTGGTTACTACAAATACTTTATTAAAAATTTCTCAAAGATTTCCAAGCCATTGGTAGAGCTTACAATGAAAGATGTACCATTTTTCTAGATCAAGGCATGTGAAAATGCATTCTAGCAATTGAAGTATAAACTCATAGAAACTCCAATTCTATGGGTACTAGATTAATCTAGACCATTTTACATCATGATGAATGCATCAAATTATGTCTTGGGAGTCATGCTTACATAGATGGATAATAAAAACATTCATATTACATCCACTGTGTAAGTAGAAGCATTGTGGGTGTATAACTAAACTACACTACCACTGAAAAGGAGCTTATGGTGATGGTGTATGCATTAGAGAAATTCAAGTACTATGTTCTTGGATACAAAGTCTTTGTACACATAGACTACTATGCCATTCAATTCCTGATGAACAAGCCGATGGTGAGAATCTATGTTGTACAATGGCTGATGATTCAACAATTGATAACTTTCAATAGCTTGTGACCTTCACTTGGACCTAGGTCTAGCCCAAAGAGAAATACTGATGAATCACAACTTGCTAGATGATAGTAGATTAGTGGCACTATCATTGAATGAATTTCACAAGACACACAACAAGCAATGTCATTACCTTAGAATAAGAAAATTAAATTTTTAACTAGGAGATAAGGAGTTTTATTAGAACCCCATGCATGTATCTTAATGGAAAAAATTTCAAATGCTATGGGAGGATCCTTACATTGTACATGAAACTTTCCCATATGGGGCCATGATGATCTACCATCTTGCTAGTCCAAATAATAGATTATTAATCAACATCCAAGAAATTAAACCTTTCCTAGAAATGAGAACAACTAGTGGAAATGATACCTTAATTAATGAACAAACATACTTAACCTTTTAGATCTCTTCATTCCAACTTAGTCATGGGAACCGGGGGTAGGGGTAGGGGGTGTGAGGGGACGAGGGAGGGATGACCATCCATGCTAATAACCTAAAATTGGCTGCTTAGTTTTTTAAATTTTCTATTTTACATCATTTTTCATTTTCTTAAATATTTTACAACTTCTTTTATATCTTTCTTTATTTGGATTTTCTTACATGTCCTTTTCTTCATTATTGCCATCAGGACTTTGGTGTCGAACACAACTGCTAATTAATGGTGGTTAATTAAATTCTATTGCTTAAATTGTTTACTTAATGACTAGATTTCATCATTGAATTTTAACATTGATTAATGGGAGATTAGTTTTCTCATGATACTAGAAAGTGAGCTCATGACATCCACACATTTCACTAAAACTATATGGTGTTCTCTTATTTTGTAAGCATGAGGTCTTTTCTAATAATAACTTTGAAAGCACTTATGATCTTGGTGCTCTCTAGACATGGAATGAATCAAGTGGAATTGAAAAGGGTCTGGCTTCAATGGAATTTTTCACCTTTTGTACCTACCAATCATCCTAAGTTTTATGGGTATTCTCATCAATCCCTCACCATTTCTAATGTCAACCAATAATAGGAAGCAATGTCTTTACATGGTATGGTTCAATTGAAAAAAAACATGGGTATTCAAAGCACACCTCTTAGATGAAACAATGGACTACAAGCACTAGTTATGGGGCTAGAAATACATGTTACCCATGCCTAAAGGCACCCCTCTAACTAAGATCCTCTTCACTTCTTGCTTCTCTTTTCTTCTCTATTTGGAATGGTGGATGATCTTTGTGGGTGTTCATGAGCTCTAGGGGTCAAGTGATCTTAAAGTCTTAATATGAGGTTACTATAAGTGGATGGTCTTGATTTCCAACAAAGGATGTAATGCTCCTAGGTCACCTTAATCACAAACGTCACAAGGACTTCATGTAATTGAAATGAAAAACTCCATTCCATTCTCTCTCTCATCATCGCTTTAATCCATTTGTCATCTCATTGTCTATTATCATGCTTAATCAATGTGTCCATTTTGATATGTCTTAATTATTTGATGGTTTCTTGGGTGATTTGACCTTTAATAATCCATGGTCAGTAATCATCTTTAAAGCCAACAAATGCCTTGGTTTGATGGAATGTGAGGGTATTAACGGAATGAACCTACTATGGAGAGGACCTAGTGTTGCGATTGAAAATCTTGGTCATTGGAAAACCAAAAATGTTTTTTAGCAAAATGGCTTTAACCTTGGATCCCAAGGGTCTTTGTGAAAAATAGGATTTGAGGTTCCTTGGATAGTTCAATAGATCACCTAGGGACTTAAAGGAGGGAAAAATGATATAAAAAAATGAAAATGCAAAATACAAATTTGGAGGATGAATTATGCTAAAATGAAACAAATGAATAAAACTTTCATATAAATGAAATTGTAAAATTTATTTTAGCAACAAGAAAGAAGGTACAAGAAATGTATACAATATGCCCTGTAGTAGTAGGGGATTCACTTGGATGGGGGTTTAGAATCCGTTGAAATTGCTACAATTAGCTTCATGATCTAGAGGTTTTGCAACTCCCAATGCTTTTGAACTTGTGTTGCTCTTCCACTAGATCTGCAACATTGTTGATGTAGCAGGGTGAGAGGTGTGAGGGATTTGAACCACACAAGTGAGCAACAATGGGAGTCTTAGTGCCCAGATGCTTAGTGTTGATGCCAAAATATCACAAATCTCATTGAAGTAATAGGGATGATAATGGTTGCAAAAGATTTCACATTGGCGGATTCAAGAAGCTTTATGTTTGCTAGTGTGCAAGAGCTCTCAAGTGCAAAATATACCTCAAAATGCAAAAGTGTAGAACCTTTACATGGTTTTGGGGCCTGGTTTTTATAGGTTTTAAGCCACAAATTTGGTGTCAAATTTTGCCTAATTACTAACAAAGTTCTAGCTAGGTGTAGGTGCTTGCAAGTGTACAAATCCATTAACGTTGAAGTGCAAGGTCAACATTGAAGTTGGTGAAATGCTGGAATCTTGGGTCATGTTAGAGCAACACTAGGTAGGATGTAATGATAATGTTGAAAGGTAGGAGTTATACCCCCCATGATGAGCATGGATGATGTTACACCCTCCAATTTTGGGTGCAAGTGGGTTACACCCCCCAAAAGGTATCTCCAATGTGGAAAATGTTGTACCCCCCACAAAACCCATCAAAATGAAAATTTTGGTAGTCCTAAAGGAATTTTAACCTCCCAAGCCCAAATATAAGCATTATATAGTTTTTTTCACTTCGGGAATGAGGCTTTAACCACTTATGAGGCATTTTTCATCCCCAAAAGTATAAAGCATGTGAGATTGTATCTCATGGATTAAATCTTCACATTTATAATGAAGTTTAGCCTCAAGTGTCATGGGATGAGGGCTACAAATATTACAACATGTATTTTTGGTGGTGTTTCATTGGCCTCTCTTGGTTGATGTTTGGAGGATTGACTCGAGATGCACCGACAAAGAATATAAAACACCACTACAAGTCCACCACCAACATTCCCTCTCTATGCTTGATTCAGTTGTGTCGAACCATGTCCAAGAGTGCTTGTTATAATGGGACAAGGCTATGATGAGGAAATGGTCATGTGGTCATAGGGAAATGGTCATGAGTGTTAACAATGCATTCCAAGTGTTGACATCATGGCTATAGCATTGACATGTTGGTTAGTCAATGGTTTTGACACTTCATGTCTTGAAGTGTGGTTCACTTGATAGATGTGTTTGAAGAATCATCACCTTGATCCAAGTTTTCTTTTGGATACTCAACTTCTTCCTTTGCATGTTTGAAGCCATTAATTTGGTCTTTCAATCTCCATAGGCCATTCTAGATTCTTGGTAATTTGGTTCCTCATTTTTGTGTGGGGCTGAAACCTTCATTGGGTTTCTTTGCCAAGGTTAATTTTTACATGGTTTTCCTATTGAATGGAGTGTGTTACACCAAATATATTTATAGACTTTCCCATAGAACTTAATGGTTTTCCCATTGAATGAGATGTGTTACATCTAATGGACTTGTGGGTGGAGCATGAGGAAGGGGTGTCATATGGCCGCAATGCATGGATATTAAACATCAATTAACATTATTACTTAGGGTAATGAAGGCTATAATAAGGCTATGGGGTTTGTTTCAAGGAGATATAACAAAGATAATATGAAATAAGCACTTTTGGCATAGTGGAACAAACTCACCGAATCTTGCATATCGAGGTCATGTGATGACTTGCTACTATAATGAGTTGGACCTTCATGATGAATTCCAACTCTCATCCTACAAGCACAACTCCAAGATGATAAGAAAGCTAAGCAAAAAGAACATGTTGTTACAATACAATGCTTAATGCCATAAAATGATAAAACCAAGCTACCATAGGTTACCATGTTACAAAGTTTAATAGTTACCCTACTATTCAAACGATGGTCATGCAGGTTGACTTTTTGTTGGGTCTGATGGTGCTCATTGATGTCAGGTGTTGCAGGCTACATGTAATCAAGCTTTCGATAGGAATGATTGATCAAATTAGCCAACTCATTTACATCCATGTTGGCTATCCTGAATGCTTCATTGTCATAGGCTTTGGTGATCAAGAAAGGCCCTTTCTAGTTCCCTAAGAATTTGTCCACATGCTTGTAGACATCCTTAAGGACCATGTCATCCTTCCTAATCTTATGCTTGTTAAGTTATGATGGTGTTGTCATTTTTACCTCTCTTGGTATTGCTTGACATGATTAAGTTTCCTCACTTGTTGCTTCTCCACCAATCTAGGTCCATTCTACATAGCTCCTTGTTCTACTCATTATTGATGAAACTAAATAAGGCTACTTGAAGCGATGGCACCTACAACTAACAAGCCGCTCATGCCACTTGTGTTTGCTATTGTTAACATCTTCTTAAGCAAGCTGATGATGGCCTTATTGCTTACTTTAGCTTGTCCATTGGCTTGAGGGTAATAAGGCAATGAGAAGGAGTGATTAATGCCTAGGTCCTGATAGAAGTTCTTTATTTTTTAGCTACTAAATTGTGGTCCATTATTTGTGACTATGGTCCTAGGTATGACAAAATAGGCTACAATGTTATCAAGTATAAATCTTCAAACTTGTTCAAACATTTTCCTTCTTAGAGGAATAGCTTCAACCCACTTTGTAAAGTATTTGGTTGTAATGATGATAAATGTATGCCCTACAGAAGACTTAGGAATTATAGGTCCAATGATATCCAACCCCCACCATTGAAATGGCCAAGTTATTTAAGTAGTGTGTAACTCACTTGGTGATACATGTATCGGGTTATTATGTTGTTGGCACATGTTACAAGTTTTAACCTTTTGCAGGTAGTCACTTTCCATATAGTGCCAATAATAGCCTAACTATCTAATCCTAGTAGCCATAGCTCTAGGTCCTATATGTCCCCCACATACATCCTTGTGAACCTACTCTAGGATTTTTTAGGCTTTGGCTTGGCCTAAGCACACTAATAATATGCCATCGTAGGACCATCAACATAATGTGTTATTGCCTAATATGATATACTATTTTGATCATTTATGTACAATGTTCTTTTGAGTAGCAGTTAGGCCTTGTGAAGGTTCACCATGCATAAGGTAGAACTTGATATCATCATACCACTTCTTTGAAGGAGTAGTATGAACTATGACCATAAAAGTATCCTCAATGTTTTGTGTGATGGGAATGGCACTGTCCACAGTCAAGGTGGAAAACTTGCTAAACACATCTAGTGTCACACTAAGGGCTAATGTTTAAATGGCATTAGCTATAGTGTTCTCATTTTAGGGTACATGTTGAATATCCATGTCTGTAAATTGTTGTAGTAGTTTCTTCCCTAGGTCATAGTAGGATTGTAGATGTTTGGCTTTACATGCATAAACCTTGGTTACTTGGTTAACCAAAAGTTGTAAGTCAACTTTAATCATCAAGTGTTTTAATCCTAGGTCACAAGCTACCATCATCCCTTTGATCAAACCCTCATACTTTGTTACATTGTTAGTACATGGATTTCAATAGATGGGAAGGTTATGATGGTAATGAAATTGGCCCCATGGGTAGTTGAAGCTTCGTCAAAGTGCATGACTACCTCATAGCCCTTAAGAACTTGGCTAATAGTGTTAACATGTTCATTGAGGAACTCAAGGTCTATCATTGTGTGGTCATCTATGGGAAAAATGGTAAGTTGTATACCTATAGCTTAACCTTTTGTTGATGCTTGAGAAACGTAATGAAGGTCAAACTTCATGGTTATGGCTTTTCATCTAGCTATACAACTACTCTCATAAATGTTGGTTGTTATGGCTCTAAGTACATTATCTTTGCAAATGACATTGACCTATCTCTTGAGGAGGTAGTGTCTCCACTTCTTCAATGAGAAGACTAGTGCTAGAAAATACTTCTTCACTTTGGTACATCATGTTTCATGAGCTATTAATGCATGGCTAAGGTAGTATATTGGCAACTCTACTTCATCATCTCATTTTTGATAGAGTAGAGAGGCAATAAACATGTTAGAGATAGCAAGGTAGATATAAAAGGGCTTATTCATTTATGGTAAATAGACTATTGGTAGTTGTGCCAACTCTCACTTAAGATTTTCAAAGGCATCTTGGCATTGAGCCATCCACTCATAGTGGAACCCTTTCTTAAGAAAGTGTTGCATGGGTTGTAACTTATCCATAAGCCTAGTGATAAACCTATGGATAAATTACAATTTGCCTTGCAGTCCCCAAAGCTTCTTAAGGTTAGTAGGTGTAGCTAAGTTGGATATGGCTCTAACCTTATCAAGATCGACATGTATTCATACTTCAAACACTACAAAGCTATGCATCTTACCAATGTTGATAGCAAAGTCACACTTTTTATGATTAATCCAAAGCTCATACTTAAGGCATCATTTAAGTACAAGATCAAGGTCATCTGCATGGTTATTGGCCACTTTGAACTTAATAGCTATATCATCTACGTAATCATTGAGAAAACCTAACATGTAGTTACTAAAGATATATGTCATGACTCTTTGGTAGGTTGCCCTTGCATTCTTTACACCAAAGGGCATCATGGTATAGTAAAAAGTATCCCAAGGGACATGAAGGTTATGCTAAGTTGATGTTCTAGATTAATCCTAATATGGTTGTATCTTGAGAACTCATCCATAAAGGATAATAAAGCATGTTTAGCTGTAGTATCGATAAGTTGATCAATACTAGGCAATGGGAAATCATCTTTTTTAGGTCTCAAAAACCTATGAAAATTCATATATTCCCATTTTTCTTAGGAACTATCACTATGTTGGACACCCATTCTAAGTAACTAAAAACTCTAATGAAACCAACTTGGTATAGTTTTGTGATTTCATCACAAACTGCCAAGGAATAATCAGGTCTAATCTTGCAGACTTGTTGCTTAGCTGATCTAACACTAGGATCAAGTATGATGTTATGTTGTACTAGGCATGGGTCTAGACTTGGCATATCTTCATATGACTAGGAAAAGATCTTAATGTTGTCTTGTAGGACCTTCGTGATGTCTTGAGCCTGTTGAGGTTCTAGTGAGGAGCTTAGTTTTAGGGTTTTATCCTCACCACTATGTGTCATGATAGGAACCTTAACAAGAGAGTCTTCTATAATGTTGACATATTCTAGGTTAAGGGTTTTGAATAGGTTTTTAGGCCATTCTAGAGGATTTTCTATTAAGGCTATGTGATTGACAAGACTCTCAAGCTTAAGATCTAGGTAATTAAGGTTGATACACCATTCAACATCATCATGAGGCCCACTTAGACTCAAAAGTGAATTGATTTTCTTCCAAGTACCCATAGTTCAATCTTGCATGTCAACCATAAGCACATTAAGTGGAATCTAGATAAAGATGAGTAAATAATGCTAAAATGCTATGGAATTATGTAAACATGAACTAATTTAATGTTAAACAAAATTTAAATGAGGTCATACAAGGTCACATGAGGTAAAAAAAGAAAAAAATGGAATGAAGGCCAAACAGAGGTCAAACAAGGCCAAACAAGATCAAACAAAGTCAAAATAAGATGAAATATAAAGGAATTAAATAAAAGGCCAAACAAGGTCAACAAAGTTCATGAACCTACCAGTTTAAGGTCATAGCAGGCCATGGCTACATGGTGTCAAATGATGATCAAGGAATGTCATGCCCCATCATTTAACACCAATCAAGGGCTAAACAAAGGTTGAAAGAGGCTATAATATAGAGAATAAATGCAAATACATTGATATTGAAGTAATGTAGAGACTAAACAAGGTCAACAAGGTGTAACAAAGTTTAAATAGGATGGAACACCATGAAAAAGGCCAAATTAGGCAAAGTGGAACAAATGTGATAAAACTTTATCAATATTGGTTAAGTAGGATAAGAGTTTGCTAGTTTTAGGCCTTAGTGGGCTATGGTTTAAGGATACAAGGGTGATAGAAGAGTTTGGGAATCTATCAATGTTGTTTTAAGTCTTGTTTGGCCAAAAAATTAAGGTTTTCCAAGTGTCCATGCTAAACCCACATTGGTCAGCATGGGTGGGATGACTCCTAGTGTGAATGGAATAGCTAAGTGGTTTCCCAGGCTTTTTTGGAGTATTTTATAGCTTTTGATGGCTTGCATGGTCAATGAAAGGGACTAGGGAAGGAAATATGTCAATTTTGGCATTAGGTTCAACCTCTAGAAGTCCCCGTTGAAGCTTGGAAGTGCCACCCATGCTAGAGTAACGTTGGCCAGCATGGCCCTAGCATGGATACTACTGAAAGTAGGTTTTGTAGCATCTAAAGGATCAAAATTAAGGTTCTAAGGTCTTACCAAGGTATTGTAGGGCTAGATCCATCAAGATTGATCATTTTGAATGTCAAAATTAACAAAAAATATAGTTTTAAGGTTGTACCCCCCAGAGCCATGCTGGCTAGCATGGATGAAAGGGGTATCAACATGGCTAGTTTGGATCTAGATTATTATGGAATCAAACATGGTAAATCTATAGTTGATTCCAAGATTTAGTAGCTATGGACTTCCAACTTGAGTTTTAAGATTGTTTAAAGGAAGTTTTGAGTGTTAAATCATGTTGGGAACTATATCCATGTTAGCCAATGTGGCTTTAGCATGGCTCAATGGGGGTGCTCTTTCTTCTTGATTTTAGGATGGATTTGGAGGCAAATCGACCAATTTTTCAGGATTCTAAGGTAATAAATAGTAATTTCTAAGGTTTTTGGTCAAATTTGGCTAGGCTTGATGGCTATTTAAGGTAATGTATGATTCTACGCTCTTGAGCCATGCTGAGTAGAATTGCTCTAGCATGGGTAAGGGAGTCTGATTGGTTTTAGGATTAAAATGAGGTTAAACAAGTGCAAACTCAAGGGTATGGGATCCTAGGCTTTACCAATGTAGGTTTTTGGTCTCTAGCGGTGTTGATCTATTACTAAAAGTGGTAAGGTAGTTCACCTACACTAGAGCCACACAGCCTAGCATGGCTTAGGCCTCTCTTAGCATGGATACTCTAAGATATGAGATTTCAACATGTTTTAATAGTAAATCAACTATGCATGTTAGCCCCTTGTAGCGATCGAAAACATCGATGGCTGGAACACCAAGAGATTGCTGGGAATACAGTTTAACCTTGGATCCGTGTGAGGGTTGTGCTAGAGAGAAATGAAAATGCGGTGCCCTGAACGGTTTGGTCAATTAGACACGAACTTAATCGATGTAACCTTTTGTAAATGTTTTTTTTTAGAAACACGTTATGCAAGGGAAGCGATAATTAACCAACATAAAACAATGAAAAATGGTGAAAAATATAATGATAATGAACAAAGAGTGAAAAAAATTTGGGTGAGGAAATGCACTGCCCCAAGATCAAGGATCTGATATTTATTTTGTTGGTAGATGTACAACTGATTATGCAACACTAGAGAAGCATAGCTTACATAGAGTAGTATGGTCATAGGTCCCTGAGCTATAGTCAATAACTTGCTGCTTAGGATTCTTCTACTTGCCAATCCAATTGCCAAGGTGCCAAAATGCTAAACCTACAAAAGGATGTCTGAAGCCAACCAGAAAGCTTAAAGCCAACTAGAATGTTAAGATGCCAACTATGCTCTCCAAAAGCCAACTGCGCAAAAAATCCAACCTTTGAACATTGTTCACCGGGGTATTTATAGGTCCAAGAGTAAGAGAAAAACATGGTCTGGATGCCATGTGTCCTAGGCCCCACAAGATGCAAACATGGCTACACTAGGTAGGTGTACAATGCTGGATGTGAACCTTGTTACACTGTGACCACACTGCTGAAACTGCATGTGCCAAGATCCAGAAAGCATACTGAAACACCACTAATTTTAGCCTAGCACTTTGAATGGAAAATGAATCAATCCCTTTCAAGCATTCGAAAGAAAAAATTTGGCTAAGGCATTAAGCTCACACCTAGCCTGCCTAGGGCAGTTTGTTCATCCTCAACATGAACAACTCCAAAATCAAATCAAAAGTGGAAGACGATTGCCCAAGGTTCAAAAATTCCAATGTCTAGTGTCCAGCGTCCAAAATAATCCAGATCACACACAAAATCCAAAAAAAGAAGCAGCCATCAAAGGTCATGCTCCTATCGCAGTAGCCACAGCAAATAGAAGGTAAAACAAAAAAAACATGGCCACCAGCAGCAGCAACAGCACCAGAACATTGTCCGCAGTGGTGGTGGTGACTTTGATGTTGTTGATCGTGGTGATTCCCCAGACATGCAACTCCGCGGATTTGGCATCATTGCAGGACTACTGCGTGGAAGACACTACGGCCAAAACGTGGGCAAACGGGCTACCCTGCATAAACCCCAGCACTGCCATGACCACACATTTCTAGTCATTGGCATTGTCCAAGCCCCTGAACATCAATGTCAATGCTTTGGGCTTCAACTGCATCTTCGCTTTCGTCGCTTTGGGGCTGCCAGGCTGAAACACACTGGGAGCCACGCTCAGCCACTGTGATTTCGTGGGCAACAGCATGATGCCCCTACACATCCACTTGCAAGCTACGGAGGTCATTTTCATGGCCTATGGCTCCTTGCACTGGGGATTCGTGGACACCAGCAACTGTCTCTTCATTGGGCAAGCCAACATAGGCGATGTCTTCATGGTGTCGTAGGGCCTCATTCATTACGTTCTTAGCAACGCCTATGTGCCAGCTCTGACCATGGTAACGTTCACAAGCAAGAATCCCGTCGTCAGTCTCGTGCCATCTGCGATGTTCATGTCCAAGCTCGCCATTCCATCTACTCTTCGGCAGCACACCGACTGTCGTGCTACCACCAATGTGCCCTCCCGCACCCGCCGCTATCCACAATCCACCCCAACACCACTGCTTCTGTGCCCCTGCCACACTGCCGCTTCGAGGGTCTCGCTGCCTGCCACCATCGCCGTCATTGCAGGCACCATCTCCAATGGTGCTCTCTCCTCCTAATTTATTTCCATTCCTTACCAATCAATGCACCCATAGCCTTGGATCATCAGGATGGATCTACGTGTAATAACCTCTGATTTGGCCTGCAAAAATGAATTCTTGAGAGAAAGAAAGGTCCAAGGAATGCACATTATTATTTTCTGCTCAGCTATGTTAGACAATCATCTGGATTTTGTGGCATCCTTTTTTGCAATCAAAGAAAAAAAAGGGTCATCCCAATTGCATGAGGTTCTTTCTTGATAATGAAATTTGTTACCGAGTTCCAAAACATTAGCAAAAAAAAGAGACAAAGGAAAAAATATATATAATTTTTCAAGTGAGCCGGAGCAGGAGCTAATCTTCCTAAATTTTCTTTAGATTTTTATCGCTTGAGGGCTTGTTTTTCTAATTTTTTTGTATTTTCATGGGTTTGAATGACTCACAAATTGTAAAATACATTGAACCTAGTCAAAGAATGTAGCTTGCCAATGCACATCCAACTCGTGGACAACTATCCAACACAAATACATTAAATTTGATCAAAAAAGGCAACTACCCAAGCCTAGCCCAACCCTATAAATACCCTATCAATTCATACAAATGGGGAGGAGGAGAAGAGATGGGAAGAGGCAAAAATTGGAGAGATTGGCAACTCTGAAGAAGGAAAAAGTTTGCAATCCTTGGGCGCTCGGCAAACCTGATTGTTGGCATCCAAGCATTTCTTATGTTCATCACATGGCATTATCACATCATATCATCCTGGGGCTAGGCATTTGACTTGCCATCCACACATGTGCAACTACGCTTTGACTAGTGCACATTTTTTAAAAAAACAATATAATACAATCTCATTATTACGTTCCATTTACATTATTTACTTTAGTTTATGCTTTGTTTACAATATATCTCTTTCTATGCTTTATTTATAATTTAGTATGCTCTATTTACATTTTGTATCACTGTTTGCATTCCGTTTACACTGTTTACGATAACCCCAATGCTAGCCATAGCTTACGCTTGGGGAAGTCCTTAGTTGATTTGCATGCAAACCATCCAAGGCACTCTGCCTTCATTTACTTTTCTAGCTTACCCTCGGGCAAAGGCAGGGTCAGCTATGGCTATTCGACGATCTCTCAGTGTCTATTTCCTTTCCAACCTTACACCGACGATTTAGGTCAGTACACATACCAACAATGAAAGAAAAATGGAGCCTATGCTCTAGGACTACATCTTCTCTACTCTTGCAAGTAGGGTGAAGTGTAGGAAAAATTTTGGGAATTGACTAGGGGTATGCAAAATGAAGCAAACTGGCTAATTTTATTTGCCGAAAAGGTGCTAGGGAAAGAATAATCATTGCCAAGAAGTTATAGAGATAATTGAAGACATCTTGATGCCTCCATGCAAGTGTTGCACTACTTACGCTGTATAGCATGTTGGTGTAGTGTAAGTAACTACTCGGTGTGCTTTTCTACGCTATGTAACATAGCATAGCGTAGCCACTGGTCTTGAAAGAAGTCTTGCCTACAAGCCGAGAGCATCTATTCGAGGCTTGGTCAGGTAAGCAATTGCAACTTTGTCTTCCATGTTGGAAAGCCTTTGAACTTGCTAAGTTCATCCTTGGGGCATTCTATTGTTTTTCATCCTTGCTACACTGTGCTACGCTATGTAGCATAGCACAACATAGAAGCTAATGTGTCATGCATCCTTGTCTAATCTGCAATGTCTTACTAGGAAATTTTAGTTAAGGCTTGATGGCTAATTGGATAGCCAATTTCGGAGGCCAAAGCGTTGCCAAGTGCAATCCCCTTACTGGAGCCACCTGGCAGAGGGGCCTTTGTGCATTCTATCCTTGCTATGCTGTGCTACACTGCATAGCATAGCACCCTATGTTGGCTGAATCCTGACTTGTTTTGCAACCATTTTTTCATAGGATGTTTATTATGTCTCGGTGTGTTGGCAGAGCAAGCTTGCTTGATGGTTGCAACATGGGAAAATGCTTTGGAAGGTTGACTTATTATTCACTTGCATTTTGGATGCTTGATTGGTCTCTTCAAGGCTTGCTATGCTGCGCAGCGTAGTGTAGTGTAGCATATTTCTCCGCTAGAAAACTTGTCGAACTATTTATCTCATCCTAAACACTTTCAACAACTCCTAGCATGGTTTTTAGATAAACTATTAGTCTAGTTAATTGTGCAGTTGGGTAGGCTAGAGAGTCAGCAGGCTCATTGAAACACCACAAAATTTTAGCTTAACACTTTGAAATAGAAATGACTCAAGCTCTTTCGGCATTCAAGAGGCAAAAAACTTGTCTAAGGCATGGAACTTGTCAAACTCAGCATCTAGGCCACCATGGAGAGTAGGCAATAGTTGCACTTCAAAGAATAGGTGTTAAAGGTCAAGATTAAGCTCAAAATGTGTCACTTCCAATTGGTCACACTGAGGTCACGCTGGCAGTGTGAGCCCAGCATGAGCACTAGTCACGACCAAGAAAAGGCACTTTTAATGCATGCTAAGGACACGCCAGGACCAAATCAACTCATGTTGGGAGCCCTGGTGAAGTAGAGATGCCTCAAACAGTGACCAAACCACTCAAATCAATATCCTGTAGTAGTCGATTCAAGAGACCATGAAGTTTCAAGAGAGTCGAAGTCAATCCCTCTTGGAATTCATTGTAAATATTCATTGTAAGCTTTACCATATGTGAGCTTGTCAAGCTCTTATGCTACTTCCATGAGCATAACCCAGCTTGCATTGTAAGATACAGTGCACCTGGTCTAGAATGTAGTCTACCTATGTACACCTATCATGCGATCCATTTTCCATGGATCTCATAGCCATTGACCTCATTCATGAATCCTACTCCCAAGCCTAGAAAAAATGTATAAATACCCCATTCATTGACATAAATAAGGGTTGGCAAAAAACTGGAAAAACAAAACCAGCAATCCTGAGCCTGGACGCATGTGATTCCCAGTGCCTGTAAACACCACACATTGGAGCTTAACATTCGACTTGCAATGCAACTACATTTTGACTAGTGCACATCCTATTAATTAATACAACATTGTTCATTATTTGCCTTCCATTATGCTGTTTTGGTTCATTGTTTGCATTGTTCCGTTTCATTGCATGTTTTTGCATACATTCTATTTACGTTTGCATGCTATATTGCATGTTTAGGTTTCATTACATTATGTTCTCTATTTTACATTTCACGATGATAACTCCAGTGTAAGCCATTAGCGTACGCTCAGGGAAGTCCTTGGTTGATCTGTGTGCAGACCATCCAAGGCACTCTGCCTTCATTTTCTCCAGCTTGCCCTCACGTGAAGATAGGGTTGTCTGTATCTCTCCTGAGATCTTTTGGCGTTCGTTTTTCCTCTAGCCTTACACCAAAAATTTTAGATGGTATAAAATTTGGCACTAGAAGAAGGGCTACTTTGTTTACGCTCCATACACATGCCATTGCATTCCCCACTATCCGATTTCTAGCATCTACCAATTTCCCGTGGCCCAGCGTTCGTATGCTACCTATGGTCCAGCGTTCATACGTTGCACCCTCTTCAACGTCCATATGCAGCCCTCAGCATCCACATGTTGTCCTTTGCCTTTAGATGTTACCTTCTATCATAGATGTTGTGTTTTGCCTATAGATGTTGTGCCTCATCTTCAAACATTTTGTCTTGTCCTTCGATGTTGTGCCCTATCTTCAGACGTTGTGCCTTATCCTCAACGTACACATGTTGTTCCTTTGATCCCAGCATACACACACTATATTTTAAAGCATAGACATGTTGTACATTGTACCTCCCTCATAGAAGTGCACACACTGCATAGCAGAACATGCTGCCTAGCTTGCTCAAGCTAGCTTGCATACACCCATCTTTCCCAAGCTGCACACACTACCTAGCTTGCTCAAGCTAGCTTGCATACGCCCAACTTGTCTAAGTTGCACATGTTGCCTAGCTTTCCCAAGCTACATAGCTGCACATGTTGCCCAACTTGCTTAAGCTAGCTTGCATATTCCTAGCTTGCCCAAGCTACACAGCTGCACATGCTGCCTAGCTTGCTCAAGCTAGCTTGCATATGCCTAGATTGCCCAAGTTGCATAGTTGCCCATGCTGCCTAACTTGCCCAAGCTGCATAGCTACACATGCTACCCAACTTTCTCAAGCTAGCTTACATAGGCCTAGCTTTCCCAAGCTACATAGCTGCACACATTGCCCAACTTGCTCAAGCTAGCTTGCATACGCCCAGCTTGCCCAAGATGCATAGCTGCACACGTTGCCCAGCTTGCTCAAGCTAGCCTGCATATGCCCAGCTTGTCCAAGCTGTACAGCTTCACACACTACCTAGCTTGCTCAAGCTAGCTTGCATACGCCTAGCTTGCCCAAGCTACACAACTGCACATGCTACCCAACTTGCTCAAGCTAGCTTGCACACATGGAATCTTCTCAAATCAAAGAAACATTACCTGTTTCTGACCTTAATGCTGAAATCTCAAATCCTATGACCACAACTAAATCCATACTCGCTATTGGAGAGATGAACCCTCAAGGGCCAACTCGCCAATCACTTAGGTTACAAGGCAAAGACCCTGCCTAGACAATTCTCACCCCGGAACAATACAACTTCATTTGCATAAAGATCCAAGCTAACCTTCCCATTGATCGCACGGAAATGGAAGCAAAATAACATTATGAACTCATCTATAAGGGAGGCCATAACTTTATCCCTTTAGCATATGACGTAATTCCCCTCTCTGAATCCCATCACGAACTCATATCCTAGCTCCTCATGGCAAGGAATCAAACCTTGTAGCAACCCATCATAGAGCCTCAAAATGGAGATGAGGAAGATGATTTTGCGGCTCAATCTAAACATGCAAATTTGTACCACACCCTCAATCCTCATACTTATGCAAAGCCATTATTCCACCCTTTCACGAGAGAGACTATGTCTCTTCATGCATTTACAAACACCCAAGCACCTATCTCTCAACAGGAAGCACCTAGCCTTATGCCTACTTTCCCTATGAACAACACCCAATTCACAATGCCCATCCCTACTATTCCTCTGATTACCACTTTACCCTCCCTCTCACAATGAAAATCCCAACAACTCCCCTCTCAAGCTAATATGGGAGTGACCTTCTGATCCCAAATAATTGGGATGCCATTCGTGATACCCGCTTCCACATCTACTCATTATATACCACGAGTGAAAATCCAAGGAACATCCTTCACTACTTCAACTCAACAGGTTCAGGGTGTTCCCCCAAAACTTGTAACCAGGTAGTGGCCCACACCTATCATTCAATAACATCAACCTACACACTACAACATACCACCTGTTGCAATCCCATCTATGAATGTCTCTCAAATACGACCATCAACAACCCTGCAGTCATCTTTCCCACAAATCATACAACACTCTAACTATTATCATGCTCAATCTAATCAACCAGTTGGTCCACCTAGTGCCCAAGAATGGGTAGAGGCTAGAAAAATGATGCAAGCATTGACCGATGAAGTAAAGCGCCTCAAAATGGAAAACACTAAAGAAGTCAAGGTGATTGATTTTTATCAGGATGATCCGATTAGCTCTTTAGTGCCACCGTTGACTATACCAAAAGGAATTTCATTACCGCAGTTGACCAAGTATAATGGAGAGGGAGATCCAAATGCTCACCTAGTGACATTCCAATTAGAGTGTCTATTACTTCAGGCCTGGCCTCATGCAATCCTACGTGTGTTCGCCATGTCCTTAACTGGAAGAGCCTTAGACTGGTACTGAGCCCTACCGCGTAACTCCATATCCTCTCTAGAGGATTTTTTAAATTAATTCATTACCCATTTTAAGTATAACCTAAAGCCTGAAGCCACCCTAGATAGTTTAATCCAAATAAAACAAGCACCATTGGAGCTCATACAAAAGTTCATCCAAAGATGGAGCGCTTCCCTTAACAAACTTCATGAGCCTATCCCAAAAACGTATTTACTCATAATCCTCAAAGGTGCCATGAATGATTTTGTTAAGTCAAAAATCTATTATCTGAATTCTCGCACTTTGAGTCAGGCATTTGTCCAAATCAAAACCATAGAAGAGGTAGCATAAACAAGTCATGACCCAGCTTACCTAACTTTCAAAAGCCAACATATGAAAAAGGATAAAGACAAGTCTAAAACAACAGTCACAGCAGTGGCAGAGACATTTCGACCCAACAATGCAGAGCAAAAAGGGAAACAACCCATCGCCCCCACTAGTCATGAAAGAACCGCTCCTACACCTACACCTGAATCCTCCTCTACCTAAACCGCTAACACAAGTCACGCTCGTACCTTCAAACGAAAAGACCTTGCCCAGTACACACCCTTACCCATGAATCCTTCACAACTGCTAGACCAACTTCTTAAGGTTGGGTTGATTCAACATAAACAAATGTCTCCTACAGCATCTCAAGGACATGATCGATACTGTGAGTTGGTTAAAAACCCAATGTTGGCAATAGCTAATGAACCCCTTGTTCCAAGAGGTTTTAGGTTAGACAGATTTTATGAGTATCACCAACGATGTGGACATGGAACCGATTACTGCTTCACCCTAAAACAAGACATACAACGTATGATTGATAGAGGTGAGATAGTCTTTGATGAAGCCAACCCAGTACAACCTCAAAATAATTCTATGGGGGTTTACAAAGATCCTCGTAATACTAAAGAGGCACCCTATGTGATTAACACCATCCATATTGGCAATGAATAAGAAGTCCCATGAAAGCCTTTTGTGATTCGTGTGCCTGTTGAAACTATGTCTACACTAATACCTCCACAAGCTCCTTCTGCCCCACATACACCTCCTACACAGTGAAAACCATTTGTCATCCGAGTATACCTGGCGATTACAATAGCAAACATGCCATCGCAAACCTGACCTATTCCATTTGTAATACAAGTGCTACAACACTCTGATGTGCTTCCCCCAATAGTTCCCCCGTGACCCTCGTGAGAATGCCTCACCGATAGACTGACCAGGGAACGTTTGGCAAAAGAATGTCATGGTCATGAGTTAGGACCACCAAAGCCCACACCGTTGAATGCTAGTCCTATGGTTCCAGTTACTGATCAGCCTAGCATGAGTCATCAAGACAAGAACTCGAGACTATCCAGTGTCCCAAACCCAACAACTACAGCTAATAATGCAAAAAATCTTCCACGAGAGATAAAAATGTTGGGTCAAATGAATCAAGTATCAATAGCTAAAAACATTCCAAATAGTAAAGACTTGGCCAGTGCCCTAACCTAGGTTACACAGGCCTTGAAACAAAAGAATACCTCTCTAAGCCTATATGACCTAGTAATGACCTCCCTGGTACATCGAGAAGCTCTAGTGTGTATGTTGACTTGAATCCTTGTTAGGGAAGATCTTCCTGCAAATGAACCATCCATCTATGTTGTGTTGTCTCCACATCAAGAATCGAGAATCACATCTCTCAGATTTTATGCCAATGACATTAAATGAGGTGAAACCATGGAAGAGGTCACTATTTCTCCTATGTTTATAATGATACAAACTAACCAATTTAAGATACATAGGGTACATGTTGATGATGGAGCAGAAACGAATGTAATACCCTTTCCTATCATTGAACTAGGCCTCATGAAACAAATACAACCAACAACAACATCATTCTTGAAATCTTTTAGTGATTCTTGTGTCGTGGTAAAAGGCATGATTACCTTGGATTTCATAGCAAGAGACCAGTTCCCCACATCGGCCAAATTTATAGTCATTGATGAGATGCTAGGATTCAATATGATTTTGGGACAGCCTTGGTTAGCTTAATTAAAAGCCGTATCATTGCCGATCCATCAAGAAATTCACCTACCTTACGAGGGTGGTGAAATCGTCATACAAAGGGATGCAACAACATCATTTACTTTCTCGCACATAGGAATGAACCAAGGATCAGAGGCTTAACTCTCTGAACCTAAGCAAGACAACACTAGTGAAGCCCTAGACAATGGTCAATCTCAAACCTATGACCTTCCTAAAACAAAAGAAGAATCAGAAGATGCAGACATAGGAGCCATTCCCGCAGATGTCCCTTGGTCAGAACTACCCTTTAACGTATCCAACGAGGGGGATGGCGAGTACAAAATCATGCCTACACATCCCACCCTTCACAACAAGTTGCGAAAATTAAAGAGACAAATAAAAAACTGAGACAAACCATCATGCGTTCGGAATGAAATTAAACTACCAAACTTCTACAACGATGTTAAACTAGCCATGGTTAGAAATGGCCGGTTCCTTTTAAAATTCACCGAAACAACTATAGTCTCCTCCTTTCTTCGACAAAGATGCAATAGTCCATCATGACTTTAAATTGATGCGTGTAGCTCGAAATGGCTTTAAACTACAGAAAAATACATTACCAATTTACCAAAATCCCACCATGTCATTATCATTTACATTTCACAAATTGTGATTTTCATTTATCTTATGTTTACTAGTTATGATTCCATTTTACACTTACGTTCAAAAATAAACTTGAAAAAACAAAAAAATATATAAATATATGCAATACAAAGTGTTAGCATGGCAATAGGAATGATGACATATTACACCATGATCATGTTACATCTATCCTCACACATTCCAAAAACGAAATAACTAGCCAAAAAACTAAAAACAAAATGACAAGACTGATAAGACTAACAAGCCAAATCAGGCACTAGCATTAGAAGGGGGTTGGTTCCCAAAATCCTCTACGTCATCAACTCCCATCCCACTAGGGCCAGCCTCACCACCATCACTTCCCTATCACAAAAAGAGAGAAAAACTACAAAATAAGAAAACACACAAAAAACATGTAAAAAGAGAAAAATACTAAAAAAAGGAAACAATGACTAAAATAAATAAAATGATACAGGACTAAAACACTCACATGTGGGGAAGGCCTAAGATTAGCTTCCAAGCACCGTAGAATCTCCTCTTCGAGCACACACGCCTAGTCTTTCTCAAGTCCGAGGTCGATATTGGCTAAGGTTTTACCCTTGTCCACTGAAGACCAAGAAGGGCGCTCAAGAGAAAACATACTTGTTGAAGCTTCCCTAGAGGTAGTGGCAATGGATCTCTCAAGAAAACCCTCTACTTTTGTACATTCAACAAACTTGTCTTAAGAAGAGCGCAAGCCTAACCCCTCCATCAACATCTCCAATTGGCATCGTTCAACTGATTCTTCCTTCAACCATTTTTTGTGTTGGTGCTTATGATCTTTCTGATCCTGGCCCCATTTACATACCTTGGATGCAAAGGACTTTCAATCATGGCACATCCTATTCAACAAATCCATCTGGGCCCTCTGTTCAGCTAGATCCCAAATCGCCTACACCTTGCTATTCAAACCTGCCCAATAACGTGCATAGGTGATCTCGGATGTACACTAGGTACTATCACCGGCCAATCTAGTAGAGGAAAAATCATAATGGGCCTACAAGTCATTCCTTTCCTCTATCACCTTCACCATATTTTCCTTCAATGATTGAATTTCAAGCCATAAGTGTTCAATTGAGCACCTACAGGTCCAGAGAGACTTGGCATTAGGAACAACACAACCCAAAACCACATCATAAATCCCTCTTGGGATCTACTCAATATCTTTGGGAAATTCTAGGAGATCATCAATATGGGTAGCCTCAGAAGGACTCCATTGAATCTTCGCACCTACAAGTATAAAACACAACATATATGAGCTAACAAGAAATCTCCAATAGAGGCAAAAGCATAATAAACTCAAGTACTTAGTATAAAGTACACACCTAATTCAGGATGAGCCTATTGCAGATGAGCAACGACATCGTTGACGATGCTAGTAACAAAGTCTACTTTATTGGGCATATCAGGCCATGGCCTCAATTGACCACTGGATGTTGAATCTACATGGGAAGGCACCTCATTCAGGGCCTGTAACTCCAACACATTCACCTGAGATGCATGTGCTTTAGGTACTTTGGCATCCATGTCTGATATTAGGAAGAGTCATGATAATCAAAACAATGTACAAAGATAAGAAGCACAAAATGTGGGTCAAACTAAACAAGACATACCAAGTAGCCCTTTGCTGATCAACTCAGGTGGATCACCAAGGTGTAGATACCCATCAAAGAAATCGTCAAAAAAACCTTTCTGCTCACTTGAATGCTTAAGGGCATCTAAAGCCTCAGCAAGTGTCACTTCCATGGAGTCTGTTGCACCCTCTTCCCATGAGATGGAAATAGCATCAGTTGCTTCTTCTCTCATCTCCTCCTCTTCATCACACCCAGTGATAACTATTTCATGCTGACCAATTGGAGCTAATTCTTCCCTTTCCCTCTCTGGGATACCCTCTATTAACATCAAAAAATCTAAAGTTAGCATCACATAGTAGGTAGGCATATTTAAATAAGCAAATACATTCAAAAAGCTATAAAAACACTTAAAGGAGAACAAAAATACTTACTCATTTCTAGCAAGATGAATCGAATCTTCTTTACCCTCGGCGATCTTGCCTCCATAGCAGGTTCTCTCGAATGCTCAGCCCTTTTCACCTTAGCCTTGGATTTCTTGACGGTCTCCTGAATCAAGCGCTTGGCTCTCCTAATAGTTGTGTGCAGTATAGGTAGTTCCAACCCTAAGCTATCATGCGAATGATGGGAAAAACTGGCTACACCCCTTGTGGTGACAGAGATTGATTCCTCGATGCCTTCAGGTGGATCTTGGGATCTAGTGATATTAAATAAATGATAGATCTAGGGGCAAGTAAACAATGCATGATCTCTTAACACATAATGGTTATCTCCATAGACCACTAAGAACTCAGTAAACCTATGGAGATAGCCTGCGAAAAATGCAAACGTAAAGTGGGACTTAGCATCAACATTGGAACGTAACCTAATGATCTCTCCACGGAGACCTAATACAAGGAACTACACCCAATTGTAGCACATACCAATCTCCAAGACTGAGTGCATAACACATGCAGACTCAATCCCAAGACTTCTTGCTTGGGAAAGAGACTTAGGAAATGCTCATGCTCTAAAGAGCGGGTATAGAAAATTTACCTCCATCAAGCGAGTATCATCTTGCATGGAAAAACCATTAGTACCCCATGGTACACCTAGCCAATCTTCAAGTTCCTTAATCACACGGTCTTCTTTAGTTCCTCTATCCACCACCACCTTAGCACCATTCACTGGTACATCGAAAAGATTGGAAAAGAATTTGGAAGTTAGGTGGAAAGACAACTTAACTCCCTAAACTCATGTAGTAAAATAGGAGACATCATCGTTAAAAGATTCAACAATGGAAACCATTTCAGTCATAGGAATGTTAGGAGTCAAGGTAGTAAACTGGTCCATCAAACCTGCTTTGGTAAGATGGTTGATGATTTGTTCAGGTGCCTTCTTGTGCAGCCNCAGTAAACTGGTCCATCAAACCTGCTTTGGTAAGATGGTTGATGATTTGTTCAGATGCCTTCTTGTGCAGCCACCATTGTGACTCCTCAGTCTCTCCAAAATTCATAAAGAGAGTGGCCTCAGTATGCCTGAATATGATGGTAACCTCATCAAGGGGAACAACCGCTATAGAAAAGACACAGGAGACATTGAGTAAAAATTAAGAATATGATAAGTAATGATGTAACAAAAATGAAAACCAAGCCTAGAACACAACCACTTACCATTAGCACAGGGAGTAGGCACACTTGCCGCAGAATCAACCGTCTGAGGAAAAATAGGCCCATCAAGAGACCAATCCTCATGCAGCCAGCCACAAACTTGACAACGTTCAAGGGCCCTAGAGAATTGCATGGGATAATTGACAATAGCCTCCTTAGTCTAACCTAGCATTGCAACATGAAGAGTGGGGCCCATCATGAATACCTCCAAGGCTATACGCACTAAGGCAAGCCCACTATCATCCTCATCAATCCATGCTCAGCAAAATGGGGCTTGCATAAGAAAAGATATTCATACATAAACAATGATGTAATGTTAAAGGGACCAAAGTTAATACAAGTGTAAAAGAGCATACTTGTCTACTCTGTATACTGTTCTAAGTAGATTTTGGAATAGTGTATGTACACAATAGGCTAGAAAAAGTGTGCTACTACTATTGTAATGGCTACAAGAAGGCAATCCCCACACACAGGTCAAGGGATGTGTAGATATAGGACCTTTGGGAATGCCCCCCTCGACTACATATAGTCCCTCGTCTATGTCAACAACAAAAGCTAACATGCCTTGTGTTGAGCCAGGCAACATGGTCTTAACAATATCATGAGTTAGCTGCTCACTCAAATGAGACCATATGACAATGCTGAAATTCTACAAAATAAATGATAAAAATGCACCAACAATTGGATGAAACCATATTACATGCGTCCTAATCCGCATGTCATAACTAGGCATGTTCGGTTCTAAGGGGCCAAACCAAGATAGCACACCAACGAGTTCAACCACAAGGAGAAAGGGCTTAGGTCCCCTGCATAGAAACAAAACCTTAGGTAAGTGACTTAAAACATATAACACATATAAATTAATAAATAAATAAATAAATAAACCTAAGTAAATAACCTTCAACACAAACACAAGCTCACCCCAAGAGACAAGGACATCAATGTCTATTTGATGAATTTAATGCTCACTGGGGTACATTTAGAAAAAATTCATTTGCAAATACAAAACATGTACATTCACTGTCTAGCACAACAAAGTAAAAACAAAAGTTTACAAATAACTAGCAACATCAAGTGAATAATTTATTCCCTTTTCATTCACTCATGCGCTAGTTCCAGGGAACTCACGTTGCAGTGCATGATGCTGTAAAAAGTGAAGTTGTGGAATTCATTCGCAATGTAGCTCATGCTGCAACCTGCATAGTGGCACAACTTACGTTGCAAAAGCAAGTAACAATGGTAAGTAGCTACACCCAGACATAAAAATCATAGTTTCCCTAGGTAATTCACGCCTAGGCACAAAAATCATAATTCTCCTGGGTAACTCACCCCCAGGCACAAAAGTCGCTATTCTCTTGGGTAACTCATGCCTAAGCACAAAAATAGCTTTTCTTTGGGCATCCATGCTCAGGCCCTCGATACCCAGCTCATGCCTTTGCCCCTTACCCTAGGATGACCCTATATCTAACTCATGTTGGGAATGGCCCTGATGGAAAGAATGTGCCCGAAAGAAATTTGATAACTCTCAGCAAGAACTGGAAACATATTTTAGGCCCCAGGAGTAACATCTACGGAGGATTTGTTGGCAAGTTTATATTTTCCTTTAGACGCAGCATGAGCTGCCTACTAGCCTTAGGGCTATCCCACATTCTAATGTAGATTCACCCAAAATAACGGATGCGTATACAAAAGAGAAAGAAAAACCATAGTTATATGTCTAATTTGGGTGGAGATTGTTTACCAGTCTTGATTGCAATTCACATCGAGGATTAACACAAAACCCTACAACTCATGGTAGGGCACATATGCATCCTACAATTCAACTCACTCCCTACCCAACATCGCATCAACATCAATGCTAAACTTACCACTCTGCATGCGCCCAGTAACGTTGCACAAAACCCTCAACCACATTGTCTAGATCCCGTAATACCCCTGCGCACACCTTGCAATACAAATCATGCCCTCATCACTCATGCTAGGTGTGCCCTAGGTTGCTCATGCTGGGCATGCCCTGGGTTTGATCCTTACACTGCTAACCAATCCTTACACTGCCCATACTCNAATGCCCTGGGTTTGATCCTTACACTGCTAACCAATCCTTACACTGCCCATACTCAGGTCATCTCACAGCAACCACAAAAATGGATAAATTCAAAACCTTAGCAACATCCCTAACATCCAAAATGCACACAAGAAAACTGCAATATAAACTCCAGAATCTTACAAAATCTTCACTTTGAGACATAGCAAAAACAGTAGCCCTAATGGCTCACGTTGTGCTTACGCTACAATAGAATTCCATGGAACAAGAACGAAAGAAAAACATACATGTGTAGAGTCCCTATCCATGATGAAATCTTGGGTTGAGGAAGGCATTGAAGTAGTTGTTCACTCTCCTCCACGAATGATAAGCCAGCGTGTTTCTTCCCCTTGTGCTCACTTGTTTTCTCTTTCCCCTTCATCATTGTTACTCACGCTTACACTACTCATGCTCTATACCGTGGTCACGCTGCCCTGCCAACACTTCCTATAACTCACACTACCTGACACTTCCTATAACTCATGCTACCCTGCACTTCCTTTCACTCATGTTGCTAATTCTATAACTCACGCTGCACTGTATACTGACATCGTATTCTCTGGTCATGATCACCACTCATGCACGCTTGCTAAAATAACTCACGTTTTACACCTTTTGATCCCTTCTATTTTTCTTACTTTTTTTTAACCCTCTGTCCAACGTATCTACTTTATTTTATGCTTATTTTATTTTATTTTTTATCTTTATTTCTCATTCTTGTATTCTTTGGTTAATTTAGCCTAAACATCAAAATTTAACAAAATGAAAAGACTGAAAATTCATGAAACCATAAAAAATCACAACATTATTGTTCACACGAAAAGTGAATACCAGTGGCCCGGTAAGGCCTAAAACTATCATGCAATCCCTGTATGACATTAAAATACCCCTACATTCCATAATTTCATTAGAACATAAATTACACGAAGTTAGTTTACATTTAGTAACTCATTCGTCAAGAAAATCTTGCTCACGGTGCTCCTAGTTTAAATTGGCAGGAACAAGCATATGGACAACAAGAATCTCTTTTCAACGTTGTCTATCAATGGGTCTCATGGGGCCATAAAAAGAATGATTAATCTAGAATCCTTAGATCTAGACTCATCTACTTATGTTAATTTCATGGCATCCACTCAAGAAACATTAGACTACCCCAAGGGTATGACTAAAACTTTGGACTTAGAAGCCAACAACATCACTGAAGATCCCCTCATTGAAGTCCCCATCACTATGTCTAGTGGCAAAGTTAAAACATTAAAACTGAGTACTCTACTAAATCCACAACTTGCCAATGACATTACACAAGTGCTGAAGAACAACATCAAAACATTCGCTTGGTCAGATACCGATATGCTGGGACTAGACCCTTGAATCATCCAACATAACATCATCCTTGATGAAAAACTTAGACCAGTAAAGCAAAAAGCCCAAAAGGTCAAACCTAAGGTAGCATTGGCAGTTCGTAAAAAAATCATGAAGCTCTACCAAGCCAGTTTCATCTGATCTATTGACTATGCCAATTGGGTATCCAACATTGTTGTAGTCCCTAAGAAGAATGGTAGCATTCACATATGCATTGACTTTTGTGACCTCAACATAGCCACTATAAAGGACAACTTCCTGCTACCCAGTATTGATTAACTCATTGACTCAACTACTGGACAAGCATTGTTATCCTTTATGGACAGATTCTCAGGATACAACCAAATTAGGATCAACCAGAACACCAACTCAAGACAACCTTCATGACACCTTGGGGCACGTTCTATTATACAATGATGCCATTTGGTCTCAAAAACGTAGGTGTAACATATCAATGAGCAATGACATATATATTTAGCGATTACATGCTTAATTCACTCAACAATTATGTAGATGACATCGCAGTCAAGTCCAAAACAAACAAGCAACACGCAAAGGACTTAGACTTGATACTCAAATGTTGTCTAAATACGACCTTAGACTTAACCCAAAGAAATGTGTTTCTAGAGTTAAAATGGAAAAAATTCTTGGCTTCGTAGTCTCCAAAACAGGTATACGAGTAGACCTCGATAAGGTTAAAGTAATAACTAGTATGCAACCACCTAGGAACCTTACCGAGCTACACGGCCTACAAGGTAGAATACAATTCATTAGATGTTTTATCGTAAAATTGATGGACAAATTGAAACCCATGCAGCATTTACTGTGAAAGAATGTCCATTTTCAATGGACTCAATAGTGCCAAGAAGCCTTTGAGAACATAAAAATAGATCTGGCTCAACTGCCAATAGTCTATCCCTCGCAAAACAATAAACCCTTTTACATCTACCTCACCACATCCAATTCATCTATTGCATCTATGATTTGTCAAAAACGAGAAGATGGAATCGAGATCCCCATTTACTATTTAAGCCATGCCTTAGTTTCCTACAAACAATGATACAACGACGTGGAAAGGTCATGTCTTGCCCTTATCTTTTCCTTTAAAAAGTGGCAACATTACCTCTTCCACAATCAAGTCAATATCATTTTCAAAGACAACATGCTTTGAGCTATCACCAACAACATCTATGAATCAAGTAGGATAGCTAGATGGAAGGCGATGATTGCAGATCTTGACCTACGCTATATTACTCAATCCTCCACTAAGGGTCAAGCAATAGCTAATCAGTTGACCACATCACAGACACAAGATCAAGTGACAATCAACCCCTAATTCACTAATGAGAATATTAACAGCATAGACACAGTGCCCGATAACTACGATGCAATCCTGTACTTTGATGGAGCATCAACCTCCCAAGGAGGAAGTGTGGGGCCATCATAACATATCCCTCTAGAGAGGCTCGACCCTTTGCCTATCAATTAACCTTCCCTTGTACTAACAACGTGGTAGAGTATGAAGGTCTTCTTAGAGGTCTTATAGCAGCACTAACTTCAAGAATCACCCATCTTGTAGTCCAAGGTGACTCACAGTTAGTAATCAATCAAGTCACAGAGGTTTACGCATGCAAGGCCTCTCATTTGCAATTATACTATGACCTGACTAAACACTTGCTAAAATAATTGATCAACATAGATGTGCAACATGACACTTGCTACACTAGCCTTGAACATGATACTTGATATGTTCCATGTGTTGCCTAGTTCTATAACAAATTGTGCCAAACTTGTAACCAACGCCCTTGACGAAATACCCATAGCATCCATTAGTACTACACAAGCAACAGAATGGTACGATGACATAAAAGAGTACCTTCAACAAGCTGAATTCCCACAACATTTGACAAGTGCCCAAAAAGATGTAGTGCAAAAATTCTTTCAGCAATATGCATTAATAGGAGACACCTTGTGTTGCAGATCCTATGAAGGCATTCTGTTAGTGTGTGTTAGTAGCATCAATAGCCAAACAATCATGGAATAGGCTCATGAAGGACTCTGCGGAGGGCATATAGTACCCAAAGAAATGGAAATGAAAATTAGATGTTTGGGCTATTACTGGCCACACATGGAGTATGATTTCTTTTCCAGGGTCAGGAAATGTAACATTTGCCAAAGGCACGGTAACCTAATACATGTACATACTGCACAAATCACGTGGCCATTCCAAAAATGGGGATTAGACATCATTGGACTGATAACATCGCCATCTTCAGCAGGACATAGCTTCATTATCACCGTGATTGAATATTTTACAAAATGGGTAGAAGCTATTCCCCTTAGGAAAACCACGTCTAAACATGTTTGCAATTTCATATTAGAAAACATTGTGACCCGCTTTGGTATCTCGATGACCATAGTTACCGATAATGGACCACAGTTCAGCAGTACGGATACTAAAAGCTTCTATGAAAATATAGGTATTAAACACTCATTTTCATCACCCTACTATCTACAGAGCAATGGTCAAGCAAAATCCACAAATAAAAAAATCATCATGGTGCTAAAAAAGATGTTGAATCAAAGCAAGAGACGATGGCATGAGTAGTTAATCTATGCATTATAGGCATACCGAACAATGCAACGAACGTCCACAGGTAAAACACCATATAGCCTTGTATACGGGTCTGAACCTGTGTTACCTTTGGAGTTACAAGTTCCCTCATTACGGATAACACTCTCTAGCCTCCTCAATGAAGGTTAGAACAACAAGCTACACATCGCTGACCTTGACTCGGTGGAGGAAGAAAGAGTACGAGCGCTTGATCAAATCGAATGGTACCAGAGATAACAACGGCAACATCATCAACATGATCCGCATAAGCGGCTAATCAAGGAAGGTGAAATAGTTCTCAAGGAGGTCGACAAACACTCAAACAAATTCTCAGCTAACTAGGAAGGGCCTTACTTAGTCATCAAGGCATATGATAATGGGGCATTCAGACTCATAGACATGGACAAAAACGAGTTTGCCAATCCTACAAATCATGTGTACCTAAAACTGTTCTACATATGATGAGTTCAAGGTACATATCGGTTCTGGCATCACGACCTAAAACTGATACCACAGAACAGTCCTCGAGCTATGACTAAAAAATAGCACCACAGAACGTCCTGGCATCATGACAATAAATCGACATCACAGAGCTCTATCCGGTATGACACTAAACTACCACGCTTGTCCATCAGAGTCCACTAAGACTATAAACTAGCTTGCCTCTTCATAGTCTGTGACGACTATAAACTAGCATTGCACCATCCACTACAATGATAAACTGGTGACGTCTGAAGGATTATGACGTGAAACTAAACCAATACAGTCTACTAAGACTATAAAGTAGCGACATCATCAGCAACCTAGAATCATTTGAAAAGACATGCTACCACTAAAAAACCTACCACCTGATTTGTCACATAGACCTAGATGAAACTGATGTTGCTCAAGATTTCATTTGTCTTGAAACCCCACATGATGGCTCCATTCCATCTGCTACATTCAAGTTTAAAGTGTTTAGCTAATTGAATCATTTGTGGTTTTCTTATCCCCTTGGTGTTGTGTTTGCAGGATGACACACTTGAGGTGTTCGTGCATAGATGCACTTCATCATGATGACAAAGTATCAAATTCTTCTTGACGCTTGCAACTGGGTTAATCAATCGGCGCATAAGTACATTTCCAACTCCTGATGCACTTCCAATTCATCATCATGTTCTCCTTGCCCTACTCAGCTACATTTCCTTGATACAATATTCATCCCAAGATTCTTAATACACTATTGCATGCTGTGATTCTCTAAGCAATTGCAATGCAAAAAAACAATGCACGGTACATGATACAAACGCAAGTGCTCAAACACGAACAAGATACAAAAAGTAGGATCTTTTAAAATAACAAAAAGGAAAAACAAAAATAAAAGAAAAAGAAAGAAAAAACAAAACAAAAGAAGAAAAAAAGAAGAAGAAAAAGAGAGAAAAAAGGTCAAAGAGCAAAATGCATGGAAAAGGTCTTCATGACCTCATTGACATCATGGACTACAAACCATTGGCTCTTCTCATACAAGCCCCTAGGCAAGAAGGCAATGATCATATTTCACATCATCGTGTGGCTTTGGTTGTTTACAAAGGGCCTTGTAAACAATCTACAAAAGTCTTGTTTCTCTAAAGAACACACCTCCAATGTCTTGGATCTAAGTCTGCTGAAAACTCGGTTGTTGACAAGGACCAATGATACAATTTGCTCACGCAAGAGCATTCCTCTCCCACAATTCTGGAAACACTTATAACCCTTGATCATCTTTTGATTTCCCTAGTTGCAACCAATCCCCTTGCATCTTGAACTTCATAAGCCTCAATCCCATGTACTTTTTGACACAGTGCAATTACATCCAACCAAGGGTTGACGATTCATGTTGGTACTTTGTTGTTCATGGTGTTTTTCACTTCTTTGTTGATGTCTCTCGAGTGGATTCCTCTAGACGTCAACAAAGAGGGGCCAATGAAACACCATAAAATTTCATCTTAACACTTTGAAACAGGAACAACTTAATCTCTTTTAACATTCAAGAGGCAAAAAACTTATCTAAGGCATGGAACTCAAGCCAGCTTGCACATGCAGTCAAGCTAGCTTGCCCTCAATGTGACCAACCCTGACAGCTTCCAAATTAGGTGAAAATGATCCTAATTTGAATGGGCAAGGCCCCCTTGAGGCCCATTGATGACTACTTCAAGTTTTGGCACCAAGAACCCAAGATTTCAAGTTAGAATCACACGAATCTTGCTACTCATGCTGAGGTCACGTTGCCCAGCGTAAGTACAATGTGAGTACAACTTGACCAACTTTCAAAGCCCTGAAACTAAGCCCAAACAATCTGAATTCGAGCATGCGGACTCCCCTCAAGCTTCACTGATATTCATTACATCTCCTGACCTCCAGAACCTCAGAAATTAAGCTCAAAATCACATGATTTGTTTACTCATGCCCAGACATGTTAGGGTCATGCTGGAGCATGAGACCAGCGTGACCAAATAAAAATAGGTCAAATCAAGCAATCCCAAGCATAATTTTTAGCATCAACTCAACCCCCAAGGACAAGCAATAGTTATACATGTTCACAGGCTCTAGAAAATTAAGATTCAAACATGAAACAAGGCATTTTGACTTGGTCACATTGTGGTCATGCTGGGGTCATGTTGAGGTCACACTGATAGCGTGAGCCCAGCATGAGTTACCAAAATGACCCAAATCAAGGCATGAACAGACTCAAACTTAGCATCCAATCCACCCTAGAGAGCAGGCAGTAGTTTCACTTCAAAGAACAGACGTCAGAGGTTAAGATTTAGCTCAAAATGTGTCACTTACAATTGGTCACGATGAGGTCACACTGGCAGCATGAGCCCAGCGTGAGCACTGGTCACAACCAAGAAAAGGCACTTTCGAACACATACTAAGGACATGCTAGGATCAAATCAACTCACGCTGCGAGCCCTGGTGAAGTAGAGATGCCTCAAACAGCCACCAAACCACTCAAATCAATATCCTACAGTAGTCAATTCAAGAGACCATGAAGTTTCAAGCGAGTTAGAGTTAATCTCTTTTGGAATTCATTGTAAATTTTCATTGTAAGCTTCACCATCTGTGAGCTTGTCAAGCTCTTATGCTTCTTCCATGAGTGTAAGCCAGCTTGCATTGTAAGATATAGTGCACCTGGTCTAGAACGTAGTCTGTCTATGTACACCTATCATGCAATTCATTTTCCGCAGATCTTACAACCATTAACCTCATTCACGAATCCTACTCCTGAGCCTAGAAAAAATGTATAAATATCTTGTTCATTGATATAAACAAGGGTTGGAAAAAAATTGGAAAAAGAAAACTAGCAATCCTGAGCCTGGACACACGTGATTCCTAGCGCCTATAAACACCACACATCGAAGCTTAATGTTTGACTTGCAACACAACTACATTTTGACCAGTGTACATCCTATTAATTAATACAACATTATTCATTATTTTCCTTCCATTGTGCTATTCTGGTTCATTATTTGCATTGTTCCATTTCATTGCATGTTTCTACATACATTCTATTTATGTTTGCATGCTATATTGCATGTTTACATTTCGTTACATTACGTTCTCTGTTTTACATTTTGCAATGATAACCCCAGCGCAGGCCATTAGCGTACACTTAAGGAAGTCCTTGGTTGATCTACGTGTAGACCATCCAAGGCACTCTGCCTTCATTTTTTCCAACTTGCCCTCACGTGAAGGCAAGGTGGTCTATATCTCTCTTGAGATCTTTCAGCATTTGTTTTTCCTCCAGCCTTATGCCGATGATTTCGGATGCTACACCCATTAGCCTTGGAGATAGAAAACTTGCCAGACTGTATAGTATACCCTCAGTGCCTATGTTGTCTTGAAGGCTCATCATGACATTGCACTTGTGGAAATCCTTACTCAAATTTTAAGACTCTGCTGAAGCATCAAGGTCCTAAAATTTTATGGTGTTTCAATGATCCCTTTTTGTCAACATCTAGAGGATTTTCCCAAGAGACGTCAACAAAGAATACAAAACACCATGAAAAATAGAATGTTAACATTGATCTCTAGTGGTCTCTTAGATGTGTCTTTGCTATGATTGGGAGTGCTAGGATGGTCAAGTAAGTAAAAGAGGTAAAAGATGGATTTCGGGAAATAGGTTTAGGAAAGGAAAAGATGTAACATAGTGTGGTCCCTCATCGAAGTGTTTGTGAGGGAGTCGTCATGCATGGGCATCCTTCTTTGTTAGCCTTTTAGGCTTTCTTTCGAAGTGCTTAGATATGGTCATTGTGAAACAACTATCATGCCATTTGTTTTGGGCACGCCTCTTTTTTTCATTTTTTTTACCTATGTTATTCAACCATGTTCACTTGTAGATAACCTTGTTGTTGTAGGATAGGTGTTTCCTCCTCGAGATGAGTTTTGTTACATCCATGTGGGGCTTTGACCTACTTACAGATGCTTCCCATGCAGTGAGTTGTGTTATGCACATCATGGACTTGGCAGTTGGGCATGTGGAAGAGCTTTATATGCATCGAAAAAACTTCTAAAGGATATGTGAAAAGAAGAACTACGAGTATAAGAAATGAGGTGAAGAGGGTTAAGAGGGAGGGCGGGATGTGCACTTCCAAGTAGCCAAGCTAGTCAGAATGATCACTTTGAAATGATGTAGTGCTCTGCTCTCCTAGAAAAATTCATCTTTGAGCGACGTCATGTTGGCTTGTATCCTGCAAACACAATAGAGAGAAAACCAAGAAAATGTAACCGTGAAATGTAGTGAGGGCAAAGTCCCATTTACTTTAGACACTGCTAAAGTGGTAAGCATTGTTACTAAGGCATGCGATGTCCAAAGTAGGAAGGCCAGCAGCAATTTTGGTAGTGGAAAACTAAAGGGGTTGGCACTAAAGAGGTGAGGAGTTTTGGCGATGCGAGTGCTAAAGATTCCCCACCCAAGGCAAACATCATGCAATTTAGCTATAACGTGAGAAGCCTAATAGTTGAATGTCTTTTGGGCTCAGATGATGATGAGGGATGGAGGGTAGCAACTCTATGGCTGGGCCACAATAGTGTTGGAACTCTAGTAGCAAGTGCTAATGACAGGAGCTACTGCCAAGATGACTGGATGTGGTAGTGATAGCTTCGAAAGGTCAACAAGATGTTAGATGACATCTCTGGAGGATTAGCAAGATGCTAGGGGTAGTGGCATTATATGTGTTCTAGAGGGTGTTTCCTTAGCAACGTGAACTGCATTCTAGAACTGCAACATCCCACCCCATGTTATGACTATGCATGCTCACTTGTTTGTAGGATTGTGGATGCGAGTTGAGAACATTATACTATGAACCCAATTTAAGGTCTTGGTAGACCATCAAATGTACTAGTTCAAGGTCCTAGCAGACCATGATGTGCTAGTTTAAGGTCCTAGTAGATTGTTGTGCTATTTTAAGGTCCTAGCAGACTGCTATGCTAGTTTATCATCGTAGCAAATGGTGGATGGGCCAGTTTAAGGTCATAGTAGCAGACTGTACTATGGGTGCTAGTTTTATGTCATAGCCCAAGGATGTGTTGTGCCAGTTTATAGTCATAGCAGACTATCTATCCTAGTTTCATGTCATAGCAGACATTCTTTGCCAGTTTTACGTCATAGCGGATGATCTGTGCCAGTTTATAGTCATAGTAGACTATCTGTGCCAGTTTTACATCATAGCGGATGTTCTTTGCTAGTTTTACTTCATAGTGGAAAACCTATGCCAGTGTATAGTCATAGTGGACTATCTGTGCTTACCTTTCTTTATATCAGACGTAGTATGGCTTGAGGTATAAGTGGTTCATGGGATTTGCAAACTCTTTGCCATCCATATCGGCCAGTTTGAAGACCTCATTCTCATAAGCTTTCGTGACTATGAATGGACATTCCCAGTTTGCTGAGAACTTATTTACATGTTCATGAACAGCTTTAAGGACTAGGTCCTCTTTTTTTATCGATCATTGATGTAGATTGGAATGATACTTTTGTCGCTGCTTGGCCTAGTACCATTCGATACAACCAAGTGTTTGGGCATGCTCCTCCTCTACGGAGTCAAGGTTAATGATCCTTATTATCCAAAGTGATGGTACCTACAATTCAAGAGGTAATACTACTTCAAATATATAAACAACGTTGTAGGAAGTCTTACCTATGGCTTTTCTACACGTCATACTATAAGCCCAAAACATGTAGAGGACTTTTTCATGCCATCACCTCTTGCTAATGCTAAGTATCTTTTTAAGCAAGTTGATGATGGTCTTATTTTTTGCCTCCACCTGACCATTTTCTTGCGGGTAGTATGATGATGAAAAGGATTACTTAATACCAAGGTTGTTGCAAAAGGTTTTGGTTTTCCGCACTAGTAAACTGTGACGCATTGTCTGTCACAATAGTTATGGGAAGACCAAACCTTGTTACTATGTTATCTAGGATAAAGTGGCAAACTTGTTGGGATGTAGTCTTCCTAAGAGGGATAGCCTCTAACCACTTTATAAAGTACTTGGTGGTAGTGATGATGAAGCTATATCCTACCGAAGACTTAGGTGTGATGGTTCCTATGGTATCCAATCCCCAATGTTGGAATGGCCACGTAATCTATGCAGGATGCAACTCAGTAGGTGAGACATGTATAAGATTTGCATGATGTTCGCATGTATCACATGTCCTAACTTTGTCAAGGCAATCTTGTTTGATGCAAGGCCAGTAGCACCCTAGGCGTCTGATTTTCACTACCATAGCCCTAGAGGCTATGTGTCCTCCACATAATCCCTCATGAATTTTTTTAATAATTTTTTTCACTTCTTCCCCACCAACATAAGTTAGCAATATCCCATCAAAGGAGCATTTACATAGGGTGTTATCTCCTATAAGGAAATCCTACCAGGCTCTCTTTCAGATCACATCCTTTTGAGTGGATGTCAAGTCGTGTGGGGGTTCACCGTGTTGAAGATAGGCTTTAACGTTAGTGTATCACTCTTGGGTATCGATACTATTGACAACTGCAATGCATGCTGCTTGGATGATAGGATCAATGCATTCTATTATTGAAGCGAGAAAAGTTGCAAATAGGCACGATGGAACATTCAATGCTAATGTGGCTAAGGCATCTGCTATGGTATTCTCGTTGTGGGGCACGTGTTGGATGTCTATTGTTGTAAACTATTTCATCACACTCTTGGACAAGTCAAAATAGGGCTGTAAGTATAAAGCTTTATAAGAATAGACATCAGTAATCTAGTTGACAATGAGTTGGGAATCACCTCGAACTGCCAAATGTTGGATCTCTAGTTCTCGGGCTGCTAAGAGCCCCCTAAGGAGTCCTTCATACTCAACTACATTGTTTGTACAAAGGAACATAAAATAGTAAGCAAAAGGATGAATGTCCCCAGAGGGGAATGTAATGATGGCAGCAACACTGCCACCTCACGTAGTGGAGGCACTATCAAAATGCAAAGTGGCTTCGAAGTATAATGGCATAGGGTTGACGTTGTTGACATGTTCGTTGGTGAACACCAGTTCTATTGTTTCCTTATCATCAACAGGTGAGGTTGTGAGCTATGTGATTATTTCTTGTCCTTTTGTTGATGATTGGGCAACATAATGCAAATCGAATTCTGTCGTTATAGCTTTTCATCAAGCTATCCTACTGCTCCCATATAAATTGTTTTTGATAGCCTGAAGTACATTACTCTTATATATGATGTTAACTTTATTACAGAAGAGGTAGTGTCTCCACTTTTTTAGTGCAAACACTAAGGCGAGACAATTTCTTTCTACTTCATTATACTTGGCCTCATAAGCTATTAGTGCATGGCTCAAGTAATAAACCAGGATTTCAAAGCTGCCATCTTTCCTCTAACATAGAAGTGCTGCAATAGATGTGTCTGAGGTGGCAAGGTAGATGTAGAAAGGCTTATCCCTCTATGGTGGGTAAATAGTTGGGAGGTGTAAAAGCTCTTTCTTTAAGTCATAGAAGGCTTGTTGACATTGTTCTCTCCACTCGAAGTTAACCCCCTTTTTTAGCAAGTGTTGCATGGGGTGTAACTTGTTGATCAACCTTGCTATAAACCTTTTGACAAATTGTATTCTTCCTTGCAACCTGCATAATTCTTTAAGGTTGGTAGGGGGTGCTAGGTTAACAATGGCCTTAACTTTGTCAGGATCCACTTGTATTCCAGCTTCTGATACTACAAACCCTAGCATGCATCTGGTTTTAACTTCGAAAACATATTTCCTTGGGTTGAGACGCAAGTCATGCCTATGACAATGCTTGAGGACTACATCTAGATCATTGGGATGATCAATAGCTCCCATAGACTTGATTGCTATGTCATCCACGTAATCATTTAGTCTCTCCAAAAGGTAGTGACTAAAAATGTATTTCATGGCTCATTGATAAGTTGCTCCAGCATTTTTTGAGTCCAAAAGGCATCATGGTGTAACAAAAGGTTCCCCAAGGGGTCATGAAAGTAGTTGTTAGCTAATGCTCTGGCTTGATGCGGATCTGGTTGTAACCTAAGAACCCATCCATAAAGGATAGCAAAGCATGTCTAGCTATAGTGTCAATAAGTTGATCAATACTTAGTAATGGGAAATCATCTTTAATCGTTGCTTTGTTCAAATCTCGAAATTCTATACAAATTTGTATATCTCCCATTTTCTTAGAGACTACAACAATGTTTGACACCCACTCTAAGTAATCAACTACACAAATGAAACCAGCTTGATACAGCTTAATGATTTCATCACATACAACTAGTGCAATTTCCGGTTTGATTTTTCAAGACTTTTGTTTGACTGCCTTGATATGCGAGTCTAAGACAATGTTATGTTGTATGAGCTACGGGTCTAGGCTCAACATGTCATCATAGGACCATGAAAACACTTTAATATTGTCTTGGAGAACCTTAGACATGTCCTTTTGCATTTTTGGATCTAGGAGGGAGCTAAGTTTTAATGTCTTTATTTTCCCCTTGGATGTGCTTATATGTGTTTCGATGAGAGGGTCCTCGATCACATCCTCAGCCTGTAAGTCTAAGGCCTTGACTAGATGTGCAGGCCAATCTAGGGATGTTTCCAGGGATGCTACGGTGTTGTCAATAGATGATTCCCAGTCTATCGATTCTAAGTTTAGGTATCTCGTAAGCCTGCCATGAGGACTTGTCAAGGTTAAAAGTGAATGTAGATCACCATGCATGGCCATTTTTGTTAAACCTATCACAATAGAAAGAAGGACCAAGTCAAGTGATACCTGCCTATAGTAATAGAATGTAATGAATGTTTGTAAAGTAATAATACAACATAAAATAATTATCAACTACTACACAAAGTTTGCAAGTTGCCAATTTAAGGTCTTAGCAGACCGTTAATGGGCTTATAATGTAAGGGGCATTAACTTTGGTAGTTTAAGGTCGTGGCAGACCGTAACGATGCAAAACTTGGTCTAATATATGAAATGAATGCTAAAATTGCTAGTTTAAGGTCATGGCGGACCATCATTAGGCTACCTTGTAGGTTAGCATCCCATGTAAATCAGAATTGCTAGTTTAAGGTCTTAGCAGACCATTAACAGTGCAAAATTTGGTGGGCCACTTGCTATGTTACCAACAAGTGTTAAGCTACAATAGGATTTTGCTATAGAGGCACTACACTGTAGGGGCATTCCACATTACTCAGGATGTGAAAATGGCAATTTTTTTCACCGCGTCAGCTATCAATAGGGATTTACCCCTTGGTAAACTTGTCATTTTCATTGTCAGAGCCTAAAGCCCATACTCAGAGCATAGCGTGGTTGCACAAAAAGAGAGAGTGAACAAGTGTAGCGTAGCAATTAGCAAAGGATCTACGAGTGAGACAATGGCACCCAAAGATGAATGCAAGCATCTAGAACTTGCCAAGGTAGATGAGGTGAAGGACTCCTTAGGATGCCTATCCAAGGTGCGCATGGAGGTGCGACAAGAGACTCCATCAACTTGGTAAGTTGCTATGCTATCCTTGTTTTCTTTAGGTGATGAATCAGCTATTACCATTATTATGGTGAAATTTGCATTTATTGCTACTGTTTTGGTTGCTTTTTTCCCGCTACGTTGTCGTTGTTGCTAGTTGGCCAGAGCGGCCGTATGGATGCTACGTTATGGCTACATGCAGTATCGTCTTAACCGCCATTGTTAAGAATGGCGACTACCTTGTTGTGAGGGTTTAGGTAATTCTAAGCGACATAGCGCATGCTAGGCGTAGCGTACCACCTTTAGAAGGGTTTAGCTATTCACAAAACTTTTTAGGACAACATGATGCGTGTTTAATGTGGTGTAGCGTGAGTTATTTCGTGCAACAAGATAGGGTTGGGATGGCGAGGGCACTGTGAATCCTTTCTCATCTGTACCGTTTAAGCCTGTAATGTTTTTGTTACTGTTACACTATGTTATTATGTTGTAAAGCCTTTAGGCCATTATATTGGTAGTCTGTTGCATTTCTACGCTATCAAACCTGTAACACTGCTACATTGTTAAATTTTTTTTACTATTAAGCTCGCTACGTTGCCATGCCTGTTATAGTGATATGTTGGTTATATTGTTATATTGTTACATGTCTACCTATGCTTGTTCATTTTCTATGTCACATGTCATGCATTTGTCATGCTACATTGTGTGTATTGCAGTCATCACCCTTAAGCGAGAGTGTAATTGTTACGCTGCGTGTCTGTTATGCTATGTACTGTGTAACTATCATCGTAAGGCACACCCAGCGTTGTTACGCTGTGCAGGGGTTTGGCAACTATGCTACGCCATAAGTGACACTTTGTTACATCGCCCATAATGTTTAACTTTGTTTTATGTTAAAGAGAAATTTGCAACCAGAAGATCATGCTACCCTACATGTAAAGAGGGGATCATGCAAAAAAATGTTACGCTATGCTACATGCAAACCTCACTTGAATACAATGCTAACATTTGGGTGCTTTTTCATGTAGGGTCATGTTGAAACTCATCCTGATTGTCCTTGAGATTGTAGGAGTCCTGTGTCACCTCAGTGAACTGGTGGCCAACGTCCCTCCTCCCTATGCATGTGTGGAGAAGTAGGCGGTCTAGTTTTGGGAGGATGCACGGGACTTCTTACAGTTCCTCCTCCACCATTTTAGTGTGATTTTGTGGTTACACTTATCAGCTGAGACAATGGCCACAATTACGAAAACATTGTTGCCCGGGGAAAACTGAGGTATTCTAAAATTCTTAGCTAATGGGGCGATTGGAGGCGAAGGAACAGCAGGCTCCAACTAGTGTCCAAAAGGCTTGAGGTGCTTAATTTGGATCTAGGACATGCCTGAGTATAAATGCTATCACTTATATAACACGTTATACGTTGCCCGCCACATGAGCACTTGTTTTCAGAACACACTTGGAACTGTTTACTATGCCGATGAGTGAGTTTTGTGAAGGTATCTTAACCTGTTGTATAATCTATGTTATGCTAGATAGAGGTGTTAATTGTATTTTTTATGTATTGCCAGGTTTTATATTGATAGGAATGGTCTTCACAATGATATAGATGCCTTGACGTTGGCACAAATGGCCTTGTAGGAGTTCTCCTCTACTAGGAATGTGCACGTTGGCATAATAGGACAATTTCAGCTTGAGTTCAAAACCTACCTAACCCAATATTCCCAATTTTATGGGAAGTGTAAAGAAGCTAGTAGGTTGGATAAGGAGTGGGCATCCCTCAGACCACTTACCATTGAAGATGTGCTAGTGGAACTCCCATTTTTTCCTACGCCATTTAAACTTGGTAAGCTAGTGTTATCTGTTCAAGTAATGATGTGCTTTGATCATGTTTTGTTTTTGTGCAAACTGTTACAGTGGTGATAGAATCCCAAGAGGTCATTATGATCATCTCTGGGCATAATGAAACCAACCTCTTTTTCAAGTATGGGGAGGTGGAGGAGACACAGTGTTGGCTCTACAATGAGGCCCCAACCACCCTTGTCCACAACCTTTAGAAGGTTGGGCTCATGGACTTATTTTTGGCTATAAACCCAAGCATGCCACTTGTTGAAATTCTTTCCCTACCGGATTCCTTCTTCGAGAAGGCTGACCACTTCCGTACACGTGTTCATGATGTACGGGTGGTGTTTGAGATTAATGACTAACTACTTGTATATCTTTTTGGTATCCCTTTTTATGGTCTCCCTGTAGGAGAAGAATCCAAGAAATATGCGAACCATCAGGGGGACATTTAGGAGTGGCTAGGGACGGCCAAGGACCGAAAGGGGATCTACATCGAGAAGTTCAAGCTAAAGGTGGCCAAAACAATTTACCCTATCTTCTATGACCATACCTTCCCCAAGCTACTCTCCCAAGGGAAAATCCTTGGAGTGGAGCAGGTTTGGATAATGAGGTATGTCATGGAAGAAGGGATTGACTACAACTGGGCCAAGTACCTTTGCGAAGGCTTGTAGGCTAAAATGGTCAAACTTCGTGAGAAGCTTGAGTCCTATTTCAATGTGCACTACACCTTATTTGTAGCCTACCTATGACTCTTTGTGGAATTCTTGGTAGTCTGTGAGAATGGCATCTAGTTGCAACAAGATTATAGTCAGATTTCCAAACCGTGGATTTGCTAGGTTTTTCGTACCACATGATCCTAAGATCCCCTAGAGTCTATTGGGGAATCATTTTCAATAACAACAAGGGATCGAGTGGCACATCCCTTTTGTGCTTAGGAAAACATGGAAGAGGCACCCCCCATTAACATGGATAGCATGAAAAGGGGAGAACGCCTCATTGTAGAAGCAGTGATGACTAGGTTGCAACGTAAGAAATCTCATCCTGCCGAAGAGCCTCCCCATACAAATGGAGGGGACAGAAGCTGTGACTCAAAATTTGCAGAGTGCATCCCCTAATTGGTAAGTGTGCTTTACCATTTTTTTAACACTTGCTGCACTGTGCTATGCTAGGTAGCATTGCACATCGTAGCGTGTATTCCAAGTTGGTATATCTTGCCTACTGTAATTATGTTTTATTAGCAGAGGAAGGAGAAGAAGAAGGGGAGGAAGAGGTTCTGGCCCTTGGAATAGGTGCAATTGGCAAAGATGAGGAGGCCTCGACCATAGAGAAAAGGACCCTAGCCGATGAAGAAGGGGCCCCTATTGTAGAAGAAAGGGCCCCGGTTGGTGAGGAAGAGGCCCTTGCTGACTGTACTGACCGAAATCATCACTGTAAGGCTGGAAGGGAGAAACAAACACTAAAAGATTGTCGGAAAGACACAGCTAACCCTCCCTTCATGTGAGGGCAAGATAGAAAAGAAAAACAAAGGCAGAGTACCTTAGATGGTCTACATGCAAATCAACCAAGGACTTCCTTGAACGTAAGCTATGACTTGTGCTGGGGTTATCGTAATTTGAAATGTGAACAATGGTGCATGAAATGCAAATAGATCATATGCAGAAATGTATAGTAAACAAAGTGTAAAATAAATTTAAAATAGAGTAAATAATATAATGGAAGGCAAAATTGAATTGTATTGTATTGCTTAGAATGAATGTGCACTGGTCAAAGCTTAGTTGCATGTGTGGATGGCAAGTCAAGCGCTAAGCCCTGGGGCGATATGCTTGCAAGTGCTTGAATGGTAGGAGTTAGGTGTGCCTGAGCATCCAAAATTTGCTAGTTAGTGTTTCCTAAGCCATCAACCTTCAAAATTTCCAACCCCATTTATGTGAATGGATGGGATATTTATAAGGTTTGGCTAGTTTTGGGTATGGAACTCATAGATGGATCAATGGCTAAGAAATGAGAGGAAAACGGATCATGTGATAGGTGTTAGATGGATAGCTACGTATTTATTGGACATGCGTAGGTGGGCTACATTCTTGACCAGATGCACTATATCTTACAATTTGTACTGACTTACGCAAGCTAGCTTACGCCCATGGAAGCAGATACAATTTGAAGAGTAAAAGCTTGACAAGCTCACTGATGATGAAAATTGACAATGAAACTTTACAATGAAAATGATAATGTACAACAAGAGATATTGACTTTGGCTCACTTGAAACTTCTCAGTCCCTGAATTGACTGCTGCAAGATGTCGATTTGAGTGGTTTCATGGCTGTTTGAAGCATCTCTGTTTCACCAGAGCTTCCAACGTGAGTTGATTTTGTCTTGGTGTATCCTCAGCATGTGTTTGGTGTGCTTTTAATTGGGCATGATCAGTACTCACGCTAGACTCATGCTACACTCACACTGTACTCACGCTGCCAACGTGACCTCAGTGTGACCTCAACTTGAGTGAGATAAAAATGATGTATTTCACACCAATTTTTAACCTTTGAAGCTTATTTCTTGAGTATAGTAATTGTTTAACTATGGTTGTCCTTGAGAGTAATCTGTAGGTCAAAAATTGAGCTTGGATGTGCCTTGTTTTAAACCACTTTTGGTAGCTCATGCTGGACCCACGCTGCCAGTGTGAGCTACAATAACTTGCAATTTTGGACCTAAAATCTGGAATTCTGGAGGCTGGAACTTGAAGTTATCAACAATGAACCCTGAGGATGACTTACACCTTGAAAGTCAAATCATTTCGACTCAATTTTAAGGCTCTCAGAGTTGCTCACATTATACTCACATTGCCAGCGTGACCTCAGCATGACCACAGTGTGAGTCAGAAAATTTGTACAATTGACCCAAAATTTGAACTCCCAAATGCTGATACTTGAAGTGGATGATAGTAGACCTATGGAGATGACTTGTACCCTTAGATTGGACCATCTTTAACTTGATTTTGAATTCATTGGAGTTGCTCATGCTAAGGGCAAGCTAACTTGACAAGCTGAGCATGAGTTACATGCTTTAGTCAAATGTTTACCTCCCGAAAGCTCGAAAGGATCTGAGTTGTTCTCACTTCAAAGTATTAGGCTGAAATTAGTGGTGTTTCATTGGCCCCTCTTTGTTGATTTCTGGAGGAATCCACCCAAGAGACATCAACAAAGAAGTACAAAACACCAAGAACAACCAAGTACCAGGCATTATCCGTCGGCCCCTAGCTGGATGTCATCGCACCGTGTTCAAAAGTACATGGGATTGAGGAAGTGCAGTTCAAGATGCAAGGGGATTGGTTCTAACTAGGGGGAAATCAGGAATTAATCAAGGCTTATAATTGTTGTTGGAATTGTGGGAGAGGAATGCTCTCCCGTGAATGAGCCATATTTTTGGTCCTTGTCAATAGCTAGTGTTTAGCAAACTCAGAACCAAGACATAGGAGGTGCATTCTTTGGAGAAATGGGACTCTTGTAGAGTGTTTACAAGAGCCTGTTGTAAACATTCAATGCCACGCAATGATGTGCAACATGATCATTTGAGACACAAGTGTAACTATTTTTCTAAGACAATTGCCTTCCTACCTGGGACTTGTATGAGAAGAGCCAATGGTCTTTGGTCTATGATGTTAACGGGGTCATGAAGACCTTTTCCGTGCATTTTTCTCTTTGATCTTTTTACTCTCTTTTTTGTTTTATTTTTGGAAGAGCTTGCTTTCAATGCTATGCTCATGCTCATGCCCTTGCATTTGTATCATGTACCATGTACTGCATTTTGCATCATAACTGCTTAGAGAATCATAGTGTGCAACGGTGTATCAAGAGCTTTGGGGTGAATAGAATGTATCAAGGGAGTGTAATTGAATAAGATAAGGAGAACATGATGGGGAATAGGGAATGTATCAGGAGTTGGGAATGTACTTATGAACAAATTAATTAACCCAGTTGCATGCGTCACATACACATCTTGGACCTCATGCACAACTACCACTAGGATTACCAAGTGCATGGCCTAGGTACACTACTAGGTTACCAAGTAGTCACACTTAAATGCTCATTATTAAGTCGTACTCATTCCATGTT
>MNCI01008566.1:1253825-1273261 GCA_015680685.1 Gnetum montanum
GAGGCCCATAGGCGACTGCACCAACTTTCGACATCCAGAATCAAAATTTTTGGGCTCAAAATGCTTGGTTTTGGCTAAGTACACTTTGGTTACGCTATGGCTTACATTGCACAACGTAAGGATCAGCGTAACCAACTTTTGTAGCCCCAAAACTGAGTCAAAACAAGCCAAAATTGAGCACAAGGACNGGTAGCACTCATACTTGTTCACAGGCTTCAAAAACTCCAAATTTGGGCCTCAAATGTGCCATTTTAACTTTATGATGCTAGGGTTACTTTTTCATACGTTGCACAACGTATGAACAGCGTAACCACACAAAACAGGCCAAAAACTAAATCAAAATAAGTCAAAAGATAGAATTCGGAGCACCTTGGAGGACAAGAAACACTTAGGCATCAAGAAACAAGCATCAGCATATAGAACCTAGCTTCAGAGATGGCAGTTTCACTTGGTCACACTGAGGCTTACGCTGGCCAGCGTAAGCCCAGTGTAACCAACCCAAATTGATCCAGAAAAGCATCAAATCTAATGTAAAATCGGCTCAAATTTGACCTGCATAACCCTCCAGACATTAGACATGCAGATCTACCTTTAGAATAGGCTTCAGAGGTCAAGATTGGTTTCAAAATGCACTATTTTTATTGCACACGTTGAGCAATGTATGGCAACGTATGGGGTAGTGTATGATATAGTGTGTGCACTTGTGACGCTGAAATTCCATATGCTGGATGTTGGACACCGATGTCGAGACATGTCAAAGCCTTCCAAGACATGCTGATGAAGAAAATAACACACTAGAGCATAGATCCAGAGGCCAGAGACAATTATTTTATAAATTTCAAACTCTTTCAGTGTGTCAAGTTTACACACCATGGGATTCATATGCCAGCGTAAACGTTGGTCATGCTAGATGCTATACATTATAACATTTCATGCATCCGATCAAAGCACACACCTGTCACTCAATCCAAATTTTTCTCACCCCATAGCCACTGATCTTCTCCCAAATCTAAATCTCATGCCAAAAAATCCTATAAATCTCCTATTTTTTCACTAGATCGAGGTTCAAAAATTGGAATCTCACACTTAGGAAATCTAGGCATCAATCCCATACGTTGGGCTTCATATAGACTTAGATGTTGTACACTTGTAATCCAAAACCTACATCTTCCCAGCATCCGTTCTCATCCATCAGGGCTAAACGTCCTCCTTGCGACCAATCTGCAACTGCGTTCTAACTAGTGCACATTGTAATTGTTTATCAATACAAACAATTTGCATTATTTCCCAGATTCTTACGGTTTACATTATTTTTCCTATTCAAATTTTTCCTATTTTCATTATTTAAATAGTTTACATTCATTTTCATTTGTTTACGTTCGATTTTGCATTTGTTTACATATAACCCAATGCATCGTAATTGTGTACGTTCAGGGAAGTCCTCGTTTGATCCACGTGCAAACCATTCAAGGCACTCTGCCTCTATTAATTTCTAGCTTGCCCTCAAGCGAAGGCAAGGTCTTACTGTTTCATCCGTAGATCTCTCGGCATCCATTCATTCCAGCCTCTCGTCGATGATTTTAGACAGTACAGTAAAATGGTGCTAGAAGGAGGGCCATTTCTCTATTAGATCCACCTCTTAGCACCCCAGATCTAGCATTCACACGCTGTTGTGATTGCCAACATTCCTACACTACCTTGTTCCCAGTGTTTAGGTGTTGTTTCCTACTGATAAATCTTGTTTTCCAGTCTAGATGTTGTTTCAGAGTTTTCCAAGCACGTTCCTGCTTAAATCACAGTGTCTTGCACCTTCCTCTCTCAGATCCAAACGCTACCCATAGCATCCTACACTCTCTAACGATTTTAGACCTTGTTTACAACATTCCTCCTCATTATCTCTCTTTTTTGACGCTATTCATAGCATCTAGATCTAATTTTTGTTCTCAGACACTATGCCCAGCACTTACTTTTCTCATCCAAATGCCCCATCCAACGTCCAAACACTATTCTACAGGTCAGACGCTACACCAACATTCATTTATGTTCCAACATTTCTGTTTATATGCCACACGTTGTATTACACCACTCCTCTGGTGTTCACACCTTGTTTTCCTTAACATTAGCACCATACGCTGCTCCTCACCCTACCTTATACGCTATGCACATTAGTTATACGTTGTACCTCTGGAAACTCCTTGAACATTGCTTCTGGTGTTCATACCCTATAGTACATTTTTATACGCTGAAACTCCTTTGTACGTTGTTCAACACTTAACCATATTTTCTCTCTCTGACACTTAGCCATTTATTTTCTTTCTCTTACACTGTTACATCTAGACACTTTGACAAAGGACCCTATGCACACCAACACCACCACCATGCCCGTTACTGACTTCGGTACTACAATCTCAAGTTCCATCACTGCCGCTGAGTCCATAGTCACCCTTTGCAGGATGAACCTTCAGGGGCCACCTTGCTGATCACTAAGATTGCAAGGTAAAGATCCCATGTTCACCATCTTAACAGCTAAACAATATAACTTTATTTGTGTTAAAATCAAAGCTAACCTAGCTGTTGACCAAGCCGAACTAGAAGCAAAGAGACACTATGAGCTAATTTACAAAGGAGGTCATGACTTCATTCCCACCGACTATGATGTCATCCCCCTCACTGAATCCCACCATGAACTCCTATCCCAACTCCTCATGGCCAGGAACCAAACCTCACTCTAACCTACCATAGAGCCTCAAAACGAAGATGAAGAAGATAATTTCGTAGCTCAATCCAAGCATGGGGATTCATACCATACTCTCAATCCACATACTTACACGAACCTATTATTTCACCCTTTCACGGAAGATACCATGTCTCTCCACGTAGTTAAAAGCACTCAAGCATATGTGCCCCAACAAGAAACGCCCACTCTTATTTCCACTCTCCCTATGACCGATACTTAATTCAATGTATCCATCCCCACTATTCCTCTGGTCACCACATTATCCCCTCTCCTACAAGTAGAAACCTAACAACACCCCTCTCAAACTAATGTAGGAGAGACTTTGCCACCCCAAGTAATTGGGATGCCATCTGTGATACCCACTTCCACATCTACATACTTCATCCCATGAGTGCAGGTTCATACCACATCCTCGGTTCCTCTAGTACAACACCAAGTACAAAGCCTCCCTTCACAACCCACAATTGACCAATGGCCCACCCCTGTTACTCAACAACAACAACAACAACCTACACCTTACGGTATGCTTCCCTTAGTAGCACCCACTGTAAATATTCCGCAAGTGCAACCTCCGACCACTCAACTTTCTTCTTTCCCGCCTACTGTACAATAATCTAACTTGCATACTACACAACATAACCAACCTGCCACTTCACCTAGTGCCCAAGACTAGGTCGAAGCTAAAAAAATGATGCAGGAGCTAGCCGACGAGGTAAAACGCCTCAAAACCACTAACAATGAAGAGCTTAAAGTATTAGACTTTTACCAAGACGATCCTATTAGCTCTTCGGTCCTGCCACTAACCTTACCCAAAGGAGTTTTTTTGCCTCAACTAACCAGATACAATGGGGAAGGAGACCCCAATGCCCATCTAGTCACATTTAGACTAGAATGCCTGTTGCTTTAGGATTGGCCCCATGCAATCCTGTGTGTGTTCACCATGTTCCTCACTAGCAGAGCATTAGACTAGTACCGAGCCTTGCCTCATAAATCCATATTCTCTTTGGAGGATCTCTTACACCAGTTCATTACCAGGTTTAAATACAACCTGAAACCTAAAGAAACCTTGGATAGTCTAATACAGGTAAAACAAGCACTGCTTGAACTTGTACAAAAATTCATCCAAAGATGGAGTGCCGCACTCNACTTGAACTTGTACAAAAATTCATCCAAAGATGGAGTGCCGCACTCAATGAACTTCATGAGCCAATCCTAGAAACATACCTTCTTACGATTCTTAAGGGAGCAGTGAACAATTTTTTCAAATCAAAACTATACTATCTAAATGTGTGCACTCTAAGCCAAGATTTTGTATAGAATAAAAACATAGAAGAGGCAGCCCAAAATAGCCATGACCCTACTTACTCAGCCTTTAAAAATCAACACACTAAAAAAGATAAAGAAAAGGCTAAAGTAATAGTAGCAGCAGTAGAGGAAACTCAACCTACCAACGTGGGACAACAAGGCAGACCACCTACTACTGTCGTTAGCTATGAGAGAACCGCTCCTACACACACACCTAAACCATCTACCATGCAAGCTACTAACACAGGTCATGCACATACGTTTGAGAGGAAAGACCCTACTCAATACACCGCTCCCCATGAAGCCTTCCCAGTTGTTAGATCAACTTTTGAAGGCTAGGACCATTAAACACAAGTAGTTGTCTCTAGTGGTAGCCTAGAGACATGACCAATTCTATGAATTGGTCAAAAACCTGAGCTTGGCAACACCACATAAGCCTCCTCTTCCAAGAGGCTTTAGACTAGATCGATTTTGCGAGTACCATCAACGGAATGGGCATGGTACTAATTACTATTTCACCCTCAAACAAGACATACAATGTATGATTGATAGGGATCAAATAACATTTGATGATGCCAACCCTGTTAAATGGCAGAATCAATCTATGGGCGTGTACAAAGATCCCTTTAATACTAAGGAAGCTCCTTACGTTATTAACATGATCCATGTCAGAAATGAGCAAGGAATGCCCAAAAAACTTTACGTGATTCGTGTCCCTCCTACAATGCCAACATCATCCCTGCAATCTTTGTACCCCACATATAATCCACCTACACCTCAGAGATCATTTTTCATTCATGTATCCCCTGCCAATGGAACCACAAATGTGCAATCGCCTACCCGACCCACTCCCTTTGTGGTCCAGGTTTCACCCGTGGTTGCAACCACAAAGGTACAACCATAGAATCGACCAACTCCCTTCATAATCAGGGTACCCAAACACCCTAATCTTCAACCTCCTACCCCTTAACTGCAAACCAAACCAACCTCGTTCATCATCAAGGTGCCTAAACATCCTGACACACAACCACCTCCAACTGTTCAACCGCAACCTCGATCCACTCCATTCATAATCCAAGTCCCAAAACAACTCGATGTTCAAGCTCCAACGGTTCCACCATGACCTTCGCGAGAACTAGGGAACGCCTAGGAAAAGAGCATCAAAGTCTTGAATTGGGGTCACCGAAACCTACTCCCTTAAACGTTGTTCCTATGGCTCCGACAACTGACCAGCCAGGAACGAGCGACGAAAAAAAATCAGGAATGCCATATACATCAAACCCAACCATCACATTAGACCACAAGAAAACCAATCCATAAGAGATACAACTATTGGGTCCAATGGACCAAGTCTCAACCAGCAAGAGCATACCAAACAGTAAAGACTTCGCCATTGCCCTAACTCAGGTCACATAAGTGCTTAAACAAAAAAACACATCTTTAAGCTTGTATGACCTAATGATGACTTCTCAAGTTCATCGTGAAGCCTTAGTACGCATGTTAACATTGATCCCAGTCAGCGAAGACTTTCCTAAAAATGAACCTTCCATTCATGCGATAATGTCTCCATATCAAGGATCAAGAGCTACATCACTAGGCTTCAACACTGATAATATAAAAATAGATGAAAAAATAGGAGGAGTCACCACTGCACCCATGTTCATAACTATACAAGTAAATCAATTTAAGATACATAGGGTGCACGTAGATGATGGAGTAGCCACGAACATAGTACTATACCCCGTCATTAAACAATTAGGGCTAACTGAAAAAATAAAACCAACTTCCACGACATTCCTGAAATCATTCAGTGGATCACACGTAGTTGTCAAAGGAATACTAACTTTGGATTTCATAGCAGGGGACAAATTCCCCACATCAGCTGAATTTGTAGTCGTAGACAATATGCCTGGATTTAACTTGATATTGGTATGACCATGGTTAGCCCAATTAAAAGTCGTATCCTCACTCATCCACCAAGAGATTCACCTACCTTACAAGGGTGGTGAAATAAGTATACATGGTGATGTGACTACATCTAACATTTCATCTCACATAGACACAAACCAAGGCTCAAAGGTCGAACTCGATGAGCCTAAACAGGATGACATTACTTTCAAGCTTAAACAGGATGCCACACCCATTGAAAACCAAAATGACAACCAATATCCAAACCGTGATCCCACAGAAAACATGGAAACATCACAAACTATGGGTACATCACCAGGCATAGAAATGTTATAAAACATAGAAAGACACGAACATGCTAACATAGAGGTCATCCCCCTAGACGTCTCATGGTCAGAATTACTGTTTAACATAATTAGCGAAGGAGACACTGAATATATGATTACACCGACATGCCGAACACACCATGTCAATCTTTTAATTAAAGAAGCTACTCAACTGTTAAAACTACCACTCATCCGAAATGACGTTAAACTACCACTTGTCCAAAATGATGTTAAACTACTACACGTCCACAATGATGTTAAACTATTACATGTCCGCAATGATGTTAAACTATTACACATCTGCAATGACATTAAACTACAACATGTCCGCAATGACATAAAACTAGCCACGATTATGAATGGCCAATTTATTTTAAAAACCATTGAAATAGTTTAAAGCTCTCTTGTTTTCTTATGGCCCGAAATGGCCTTAAACTAGAACAAGTTACATTTCTTTTTCTTTAAAATTACATTCTTTATTTGCATGCATAGTTGCATCCTTACTTTACAAATTACTATGCCCCATACATTTCTTCTACACTGTTATCATTTCAGTTACATTCACACTTATATTTACAAATAGTTAAAACAACAAAACAAAAAAGTAATAAAAAAATAAAAATAAAAAAAATATTTTGTGTTTACACTTGTGTTTATCAAAAGTTCGGACAAAAAAAACATAACTAAGCTAACAACAATAACAAGTTAAATTAAACATCAACACTAGGAGGGGCTTGATCCCCAAACTCATCTGCATCATCAGGTCCCGCTCCACTGGGACCACCATCATCATCATCATGTCCCTTCAAAAAATAGAAAGTACAAGAATAAAAAAAATAATTAGTAAAAAAAAAAAATAGCATTAACTGGAAAACAACAAAAACGTTACAAGACCAAAATACTTACAAACGAAGAAGGTCTAAGTCCGAAATCTATACGATGAAGAATCTCTTCTTCTGGTACACACAAACAATCTTTTTCTTCGAGGCCTAAATCAACATTGGCTATGGCTTTGCCCTTGCCCACGGACATCCATGTGGGACGTTCAAGAGGAAATTGGCCTACTGAAACCTCCCCAAAAGCAGTAGTGATGGATCTCTCAGGAGACCCCTACACTACAGTGCACTCAATGAACTTATCATAGGAGGATCGTAGACCCAAACACTCGACGAACATTTCCAACTGATGTTGTTCAAAAAATGCCTCTTTTAGCCATCTCTTGTATTGGTATTTATGGTCTTTCTGGTCATGGCCCCATTTTCGTACCTTGGCAGTGAAGGCTTTCCAATCTTGGCATTTTCGGTTCAGCAAATCAATTTGAGCCCTTTGCTCAGCCAGCTCCCAAGTCACCTTTACTTTACTATTTAACACATTCCAATATCTAACATAGGTGATCTCAGAAGTTCACCAGGTATTGTCCCCCACCAACCTAGCAGCCGTAAACTCATAACGTGATTTGTAATCATTTCTTTCCTCTCTTACCTTGACATTATTCTTTTCAGTTGTTTGATTTTTCTACCATAGCTGTTCAATGGAACATCTGCAAGTCCAAAGAGATTTAGCATTTTGCACTACACAACTTGCAACTACGTCATAAATATTCTTTGGAACTTGCCCAATCTCTACAGGAAGTTCAGGCAAGCCATCAATATGGGTGGCCTCGGACGAGTCCCATTCAAGTTTTGCACCTACCAATACAAGAAGCATAACTCAGCCAATCAAAAGTTAAGACAAGTTAAAATAGAGTAGCTCAAGTCACTAAAATCACGTACCTAATTCAGGGTCATCCCCCTGAAGGTGATTAACCACTTCATTGACAATGCTGGTAACAAAGTCCATTTTGTTAGGCATTTCAATCCACGGTTTAGGTTCATTCGTTGAGCCTGAACTAGCTTGGATAGTCGTTTCAGTTGGTGTCTATAATCTAGGTACTTTTATTTGAAGATTAGGAGCCCCAACATTTCAACGCCTAAGCCTTGTAATAACAAAAGAAAAGCCAAACATCAAAAAACTAAAATAATAATAATAATAATAATTAAATAGAAAACATACCACAATAAATAAAACATACCAAAAACCCCTTGGTCGATCAACCCTGGTTTCTTTGGGGGAAGCCATCTTGAGACCTAGTGACATCAAACAAGTGACGAATCCATGGACGAGACTATTGTGCATAGTCCCTCAACATATGCTCATTACCCACGCGGACCACTAGGAACTCAGCTAGTCTGCGAAGGTAACCTGCAAATAATGCAAATGTGAAGTGAGAATGCACCCCCATGTTTAAGCACAATCTGACAATCTCCCCATGGAAACTCAAAAGTAGAAATTGTGCCCAGTTATAATGCATCCCAATCTCTAAAATCGAGTGCATGATACACATAGGCTCTACTCCAAGAGCTCTCATTTGAGATAGAGACTTGGAAAATGCATGCGCTCTAAATAATGGGTACAATTGATTCACCTCCATCACTTTAGTGTTCCCCTGCATAGGGAAGCCTTTAGGACCTCGCTTCATGCCTAGCCATTCCTCCAATTCTTTAATCACATGCCCCTCTTTGTTTTTCTTGTCCACTGTAATCTTGGCACCATCTGACGGTACACCAAAGATATCCAAAAAGAAGTCAGCATTTAGATGGAACACAACCTTAACCCCCTGGACTCATGTGAAAAAATAGGTCACTTCATCATTGAAATAATCAACAATGAAAACCATGTCGGTCACGGTAACAATGGGAGTCAAGGTAGTGAACAGATCCATTAGACCAGCATTGGTTAGGTAAGTGATAACATGTTGAGATGCCTTAGTATGCAACCATCGCTGAGCATCTTTCGTCTCCCCGAATTTCATAAACAAAGTACCCTCGATATGCCCAGTCACGATGGTAACCCCTCCTGGGGTAACATCTACTGCAATGACATGTTAAACAAAAGATATGAAATCATGATAAAAAATGGGGTAGCAAGGAAAAAATAAGGCTTAAAACGTAATCACTTACCATTAACAAATGGATAAGGCATACTTGGCATTGGATCAACCACTAGAGGAAACACGGGAGCAATCTTTATGTAGCCACCCACGAGCTTCACACCGCTCAAAAGCCCTAGAATATTATCTGTGATAATGGACAATCGCACCCTTGGTTTGGGCTAACATGGCAGCATGAAGAGTGGGGCCTACTAGAAAAGCCTCCAAGGTTGTACATGTCAAAGCAAGTCCATCATCATTCCTACGCATCCCATCTTCATCAAATCGGGGCCTACGAAGAAACGATGATCAAACATCAACAACAGTACAACATCAAAACAAGTAAAATAAAAGACAAACCGAAAGAGCTTACCTATCTACCCTGTACACTATTCTAGGCACATTTTGGAATAATGTATGTACACGAAAAGCTAGGAAGAGGGTATTGTTGCTGTTGTAGTGGTTGCAAGATCGTAACTCCCACACACGAGTCAAAGGGCGGCTAGATTAAGAACCTTCCACAAGACCATCACTAACTTTAAATAGTCCCTCATCCACATCAACAACAAATGCCAATATACCATCAAATGAACTAGGCAGTATGGTCTCAACAACACTATGAGCCATTTCTTCACTCAGATGAGACCAAATCATGACACTGAAGCCCTACAAGATAAAGGATAGAAACTCGCTAGCACCTAGGTGAGACCATAATGCTTGTGACCCAATCTCCATGTCATGTGGAGGTGCATCAGGCTCCATGGCACCGAACCATGTGAGTACACCTATGAGCTCCACCACCAAGAGAAAGGATCTAAGGCCCCTGCACCCAACCAGAAATTAAAATAAGAGTATATAAAACATAAAACCCAAAACACATAGAACACATAAAACCATTGTCCTTGAGTCAAGACAATAAACTGACACCATACCCAACCCACCACTTAAAACATAAATAACACTTACATCCTGGCGTCATGACGGTAAACTGACACCACACTGAGTCCTGGAATTATGACTTAAAACTGATACCAACCCATATTTCAAACACATAAAATAATTCCCCAGTGGACGAGATATTGTAACAATCACTATAGAGATACTTGAATGCATATAAACATGCAAATTATTCATAGACAACAGTTTACACTAACACTTAAGTGCCTACTTAACACACCAAACACTTGGACAAATTTTCAATGTTCACACACTGGACACTTAGACAAATTCTTAGTGTTCACACACTGGACACATAAAAAAATTCTTAGTGTTCACACATTGGACACTTAGACAAATTTTCAGTATTCATACGCTACCAACTTGACATGATGGACACTTAGAATAAATTTATACTAAGCTTTCACACGCCCTCATAAGCACGGGGACCTAGTTAGCAGAGGTCTACATTAATTTGACTAACTAAAGGTATTAGGCTTCCGAATTTACCAGGCCCTTCGTAATAGCTAGTTTACTATTGGCATCTAAACAAATCAATACTAGGAGCACCCACAAATATTTTATAAAATGCATTGCGGAGGGTTTGAATCAAAATTTCATTGAAGGAGTGCCCACAAATATTTTATAAAATGCGTTGGGGAGGTTTTGAACCAACATGAGTTGAACCAAAATAGCAGTTAGTCCACATTATCTTAGATGCTGGAAAAGTAACTCATGCTGCGGAGGGGAGATACTCACACTACACACAAGACAACAATAACTTAAGATAAAATGCAAATAACTCATGATAGTGCTTTAAGGCCCAACTCATGCTATGCCCATGAACACGGACACCCACATGTGCTATTCACGCCAATACTAAGGTACACTCATGTTGCAACTTAGGGTAATAATTCACTCTTAGGTGTTGCACTAAAATGCACTGCCATGGATTGAGATCTAGATAAGGGTGTAAGAAACAACCAATTCCTCTCCCATTTCTAGCCATTTGTAATATTTAATCAAAAATCGAGATCACTCCTGCCAAGGGCTTCGTTCGTTCAGGAGGCAAGGCCGACCAATATAATGGATAGCACACAAGCCCTGTGTTTTGTATTGCTATTTGTGCTAGTCTAGAAAAGCATTTTCAATTTCTCGATTGAAAATAATACGGCCTACTGTTATTTGCATGGATCAAATAATGAGCTTTCTATGTATTCTTTAGATAATGGTTATTACGTATATTTAGCATTTTCTCTTAAAGTAAACAAACTCACCTAGTAAAAGAAAATGATTCACGTTGCAAGTATGGAGGAAAATACTCACACTGGGTGTCAACAACAATACCATTACTCACGCCATTGAATAAAAGGCTTAACTCACGTCGAACATTCCAAACAAACCACTCATGCTGCATATTGAAATCAAGCACTCACGATAAGGCCAGAATATTCACTCTCATTGTTGGGCCATAAACTCACATTGTTAAGGAAGCTTGAATCACTCACGTGATGTATGCGAGGCTAGGCGCTTGTATTCATTTGAAATAAAAATTTTATGCTAAGTATGGGAAAACCAAATTATCCACACTAGGTTGTGAAAGCCCTGTACTCACGCTGATATTGAATGGGCCATGTACTCATGCTGATATTGAATGGGGCCTGTACTCATGCTGATATTGAATAGAGCCTGTACTCATGCTGATGATAATTTTTCCCCAAATAGAAAACACTCACGCTGGAATATTCACTCACGATGATGACTGGGTCGTACACTCATGCTGCCTATGGTCCTGTACCCATCCTCACACTGATCTTGGCTCATTATTCATGCATATTTTAACTCCATAAACTCATGCTAATATTTGGATAGGCACTCATGCTAATGCGAGGTCCTATACCCACGCTAACGTTGATCTTACCACCACATTCATGTTGATCTTTGAGTCATGAGGTCTTGTACGCACGATGATGATAATTCCACCTATGAACTCATGCTAATTATCAAGAAATACCCATGACTTATGGGCCATACATTGCATACCAAACAACCAAGGATAGGTACTCATGTTGTTCTATTTATCCCACAATCTCAAAACCAGGCATTCAAACCCTCATGTACAAGCACTGGAACTGCAACTAACACTAGGAACGCAAACCTTGCAATTCATGGTAAGGAAAACAAAAAATTGTAGAAACCCTGGCCCTCCCCAAAATTGGAAAAATTAAATGCACCCAAAAATATGGCTTTTTTTGTTATTCACACTGCCTATGGGTATGCATCACTCACGCTCACAAATCAAAATGATCAGGCCCCAAGAAAAATGCACATTAGGGACAACGCAATCCAAAAGTTAGCTACTCATGTTAAGGAAATTAAATCACACATAAGACACCATTCACATGAAAAATTTATCCCAAAATAGACTGTTTCTTACACACATTGTAAACGCCCAGGGTGCACACGCTACATATGCACACACTGCACAAGGACGTTTATGTCGTACACATGGAAATAGCAACAAAAAAATAGCAAGAAAAAGGTAAATAAAGCATGAAATAGGAGCATACCTATGCACAGACCCTATCCATGAAGGGATCCTAGGCTAAGGAAGGCTTTGAAGCATCTCCTCGCTTTCCTCCATGAACACTAGCGTCGCCTCCTTCTTTCCCTTGTCCTTGTCTTGTTTGCCTTTGCCCATTTTGCCCCATACACTACAAATCTAGATGTTGTAACTGTAGATCTAGCTCTGAATGTTGTAGATCTGGGTGCAGTACTTAGTCACGCTCCCCTCCAAGACACTGTACGCTATCGTACACACTCTGATTCTGATGCTGGCTGTACGCTACCCACCTTGCTTACACTTCCACTATTGCCTGGTTTTCAATACTCACGCTATAAAATGATGAAATGACTTTTACTTTTACTGGTCAAACCTTTTTAATTCCCCCCTTTTATTTTATTATAATTTACCATTACTTTTATTTCCTTTACCACTTTGTTTTGACGCTAACCTCCTAGGTAAAACGCCCACACCTTAAGAGTAAAAACTTTAAAATAAAAATAAAATATACATAAATGTTACTTCTTCTCTTATGTTGGCCCATGGTTAACAGTGTCCAAATAATAATAATAAAATTAAATTAAATATTTACTTTTGATTACGCTAACCCCTTTGGGCAACACCAAATTGTAAAAGCTTCTAAAAATAAAGTAAAATACATAATGTTATTCTTTGTTATTTTGGTTACATTGACCCCTTTTTCTTTTATCAATGCCCAAACCTTATACTTTAATATATATATATATATGATATAAGAAAATTTGAATTCTTGTACACACACATGGCCTGGTATGGCCTTAAACTGCCATACGTCCAGGCATGACGGTAAACTATCCTTGGTGTACCATTGATTACATTTAAATGTAAAATCAATTTCTTAAGAAAAAAAAAAGAAAACTCACCCTTGCTAACATAGCTTCCTATTTCATTGGCAGGAGCAAACACATGGATAGCAAGCAACTCTTCATACCATTATCTATCAATGGACCATATGGAGCAATTAAACGAGAAATCAATCTAGAGTCCATTGATTTAGAATCCCCAACATACAATAATTTAGTGGCATCAACCCAAGAAACACTAGATTTCTTTAAAGGAATGAAAAAATCTTTGGACCTAGAAGCCAATAACATCACCAAATATCTCCTAGTTGAAGTCCCCATAACTACGTCAGATGGCGAGGATAAAATTTTAAAACTAAGTACTTTGTTAAATCCACAACTTGCCAGTGACATAGCTCGAGTGCTAAAAGACAACATGAAAGCATTTGCTTGGTCTTACACTGACATGCCTAGGCTCAACCCTCGAATAGTCGAGCATAACATTATACTTGATCCAAAACTAAGACCAGTAAAACAAAAAGCACGCAAGGTCAAGCCTAAAGTAGCGTTGGAAGTTTGCAATGAGATCACGAAGCTTTATCAAGCTGGTTTCATTCAAGTTGTTGACTAGGCTAACTGGGTATCCAACATGGTTATAGTCCCAAAGAAGAACGAGAGCATTCGTCTATGTATTGACTTCCGTGACCTCAACATTGCAACCATAAAGGATGACTTCCTGCTACCTAGCATCAATCAACTTGTTGAATCAATTGCCGGGTATGAATTGTTATCCTTTATGGATGGCTTTTCAGGATACAACCAGATTAGGATCAACCCTGAACATCAACTCAAGACAACCTTTATGACATCATGGGGTACATTTTGTTATAAGATGATGCCATTTGGTCTCAAGAATACCAGGGCTACATATCAATGAGCAATGACATTCATCTTTAGTGATTACATGTTCAACTCACTCAATGACTATGTAGATGACATTGCAGTCAAATTAAAAACAACTGAGCAACATGTACAAGATCTAGACTTGGTACTAAAATGTTATCTAAAATATGAGCTTAGACTCAACCTGAAGAAATGCGTCTTTGGGGTCAAACAGGAAAAATGCTTGGATTCATTGTATCTAAGATAGGGATACGAGTAGATCCAAATAAGGTTAAGGCAATAACAAATCTGAAACCACAAAGCAACCTTACTAAACTTCGCGGTCTACAAGGTAGATTACAATTTATTAGATGCTTCATTGAAAAACTGACGAACAAGTTGGGGCCTATGCAGCACTTCTTGCGTAAGAATGTCCATTTTGAATGGACTCCACAGTGCCAAGAAGCCTTTGAGAACATCAAAATGGCACTAGGTCAACCGTCGATAGTTCATCCACCACAGAACAATAAACCATTTTACATCTACCTTGCAACATCTGATTCATCCATTGTGTCTATGCTTTGTCAAAAACACGAGGATGGAACTGAAATCCCTGTTTACTACTTGAGCCATGCATTAGTAGCCTATGAACAATTTTACAATGATGTGGAGAGGTCATGCCTTGCCCTTATCTTTTCTTTAAAGAAGTGGTGACATTATCTCTTCTGTAACCAAGTTAATATCATCTGTAAAGACAACGTGCTCAAAGCTATCACGAACAACATATATGAATCAAGCAAGATAGCTAGATGGAAAGCCATGATTGATGATTTTGACTTGCACTACATAGCTCAGTCATTAGTTAAAGGTCAAGCTATAGTCAATCAAATGACCGCATCACCAACAAAAGACCAAGCAACAATCAACCCAGAGTTTCTCAATGAGAACGTAAACACAATAGACATAGTACCTGATAACTACGACGTAATCTTAAACTCTAATGGAGCATTGACCTCTTGAGGAGGAAGTGCTATAGCAGTCATCACATATCCCTCTGGGGAGATCCAACCCTTTTCTTATTGTTTAAACTTTCCTTGTACTAACAATGTGGCAAAGTACGAAGGTCTTCTTAGAGGTCTCATGGCAGCACTAACTTTAGAAACCACACAGCTCGTAGTTAGAGGTAACTCACAGTTAGTCATCAATCAGGTCACAGACATATATGTATGTAAAGCTTTACATTTACAACCATACTATGACTTGACAAAACACCTACTGAAACAATTCACAAACATAGATATGCAACATGTTTCCAGAAATGACAATACCATCGTAGATGCACATGCAACACTAGCCCTAAACATTTCACCTGATATGTTTCATGCATTGCCTAGTTCCATAACGAGTTGTGTCAAGCCCATAACTGACGCTCCTAATGAACTACCTATAGCATCCGTTAGCACGATACACGCNAACGCTCCTAATGAACTACCTATAGCATCCGTTAGCACGATACACGCCGTGGAATGGTACGATGACATAAACAAGTACCTTCTACATGGTGAACCACCTCAACATCTAACGAATGCTCAGAAGGACGCAATGCAGAAACACTCTCGACAGTATGCACTAGTAGGGGACACATTATGTCATAGATCCTATGAAGGCATTTTGTTAGTGTGCGTTAGTAGCATCGATGGCCAAACCATCGTGGAGCAAGTTCATGAAGGACTTTGCAGAGGGCACATAGCACCCAAGGCAATGACAACCAAACTTAGACGTTTAGGCTACTATTGGCCAGACATGGAGTACGACTGTTTCTCCAAAGTCAAAACGTGCAGCATCTGTCAAAAACATGGTAATCTCATACATGTGCCACCTAATGAGTTGCATACAGCTCAAATCACATGGCCTTTCCAGAAATGGGGGTTAAACATCATAGGACCAATAACTCCCCCATCCTCCGCAGGACACAGCTTCATTATAACTACAATGGAATATTTCACAAAATGGGTAGAAGCTATTCCTCTTAGGAAGACCACATCAAAACAAGTATGAAACTTCATCCTTGAAAACATTGTGACTCGTTTTGGCATTCCAATGACCATAATCAGTGATAATAGGCCACAATTCAGCAGTGTTGAAACCAAAACCTTTTATGAGAGCCTAGGCATCAAAAATTTGTTTTCATCACCATACTATCCTCAGAGCAATACTCAAGTAGAATCCACGAATAAAATGGTCATCATGGTGCTTAAGAAAATGCTTAATCAGAGCAAAAGAAGATGGCATGAACAGCTAGTTTACATGCTATGGGCATATCGAATGACACACAGAACATCCACAGGTAAAACACCATACATTCTTGTTTATGGTTCAGAAGTTGTTTTACCTTTAGGGTTGTAGGTGCCTTCATTGCAGATCACACTCTCCGAAATCCTCGACGAAAGTCAAAACAATGACTCGCACATTGTTGACCTTGACTCGGTGGAGGAGGAATGAACATGCACACTAGATCAAATCGAGTGGTACCAGAAGCAACAATGACACTGACATCAACATGACATTCACAAGCACCTAATCAAGGAAGGTGACCTTGTCCTTAAGGCAGTTCGTAAACACACGGACAAATTCTTGGCCAACTGGGAAGGGCCTTACTTGGTCACCAAAGCATATGAAAATGGAGCATTCAAACTAGCTAATATGGATGATAACAAGCTTGCTCATCCAACAAATCACATGTACCTCAAGCCATTTTACATCTAAATAAAGCACTAAGGTATGTACTCATCCTGGAATCATGACGATAAACTGATACCATAGAAAGTCCTAGAATCATGATGATAAACTAATACCACAAAAAGTCATGGCATCATGACAGTAAACTAATACCATAGAAATTCCTGGTATCATGACTTAAAACTGATACCACAAACTCGTCCTAGAATCATGATGATAAACTGATACCATGGAGTAGTCCTAGCATCATGACCTAAAACTGATACCATAGATCATCCAGAATGACAGTAAACTACCACACTCTCATCTGACAGAGTCTACTAAGACTATAAACTAGCTTGCCTCTTCATAGTTCGCCATGACTATAAACTAGCATTGCACCATCCGCTACGATGCTAAACTAGCTACATCCAATGAGTTATGATGTAAAACTAATCCAAGATAGTCTGCCAAGACTATCAACTGACAACTTCTTCACTGGCCTACTAATTTATTTCTGTAATCAAACAACATGTCTTCATCAACCTACTACATGAATTCATCACATGGACGATAAACTGATACCACAGAAAGTCCTGGAATCATGATGATAAACTAATACCACAGAAATTCATGGCATCATGACAGTAAACTAATACCATAGAAATTCCTGGCATCATGACTTAAAACTGATACCACAGATTCGTCCTGGAATCATGATGATAAATTGATACCACGGAGCAGTCCTGGCATCATGACCTAAAACTGATACCACAGATCATCCGGAATGATAGTAAACTACCACACTCTCATCTGACAGAGTCTGCTAAGACTATAAACTAGCTTGCCTCTCCATAGTTCGCCATGACTATAAACTAGCATTGCACCATCCGCTACGATGCTAAACTAGCTACTTCCAACGGGTTATGACGTAAAACTAATCCAAGATAGTCTGCCAAGACTAACTGACAACTTCTTCACTGGCATACTAATCTATTTCTGTAATCAAACAACATGTCTTCATCAACCTACTACATGAATTCATCACATGGACTCTGAAAACATTGTTGTTGCTTAATTTTGTTTGCTTGTAGTTGCACACAGTGTCTCCATCACATCGGTTGCATCCATGTTTAAAGTGTTAAGCTAACTCATTCACTCATGGTTTTCTTATCTTCTTGGAGTTGTGTTTGCAGGATGAAACCTAGAGATGTTCGTACACGGTTGCACTTCATCATGGCAACAAGGTACCACATTGTTCCTGATGCATGTAACCAGGTTAATCAAACCGTTCACAAGTACATTCTCAATTCCCCAAACATCCCTTATTCCCTAACATGTTCTCTCTACCTTGTTTAGTTACATTTCCCAGATACATCCCAATCACCCCAAAACTCTAAACACATGGTTGCACACTGTAACTCTCCAGGTAGTTGCAACACACAGCACAACACATGAAACAGATACAAACACATGAGCACGAGTATAACATTGAAAGAGAGATCTATTCAAAATAATAATAATAATAATAAGAAAATCAAAGAGAAAAATCCATCACAAGATCCTTGGCACTTCCCATACAAGCCCCAGGTGGGAAGGTACTTGTCTTGGAAGAAAACACTTGTGTCTCAAAGAATCATGTTGCATCCCACTGCATGGCTTTGGCTATTGGACAATGGGTTCCCTTTGACACTCAACAAGGGTCCTGTTTCTCTGAAGAACACACCACCTTACCACATGGCTTTCATTGTGACAACGAGTTCTCTTAAATAGGATACAAGAGTTTCATTCCTCCAAAGGACGCACATCCCAAGCCTTGGTCCCAAATCCGTTGGATACTGGCTATTAACAAGGACCAACATGATGTGTTCACACAAGAGCATTCCTCTTTCCATAGTTAAACAAAACCATTCCTTCATCAATCCATGATCTCACAGTTACAAGCCTTCTCCCTATACATCTCAAAACCTCATTTCCCAATCCCATGTACTTCTGAACATGGTGCAATGACATCTGGCCAAGTGCCAAAGAACAATGCTCGATACCTAGTTTCTCGTGGTGTTTTATACTTCTTTGTCAATGCCTCTCAGGTAGATTCCTCCAGGCATCAACAAAGAGGGGCCAATCAAAACACCACAAAATTTTGGCCTAGCACTTTCAGACAAGATTCAAGCTAAGTCATGCAGCTACCCAAGCATGAATACAGCATGACCAAACTTGGAGACCTCTGAAAAAACCCTCAATGGTTCATGATTCAATAGGTAAGGTCCCC
>MNCI01008566.1:1273275-1288597 GCA_015680685.1 Gnetum montanum
CACCAACTTCTGGCATCCAGAATCAAAATTTTTGGGCTCAAAATGCTTGGTTTTGGCTAAGTACACTTTGGTTACGTTGTGGCTTATGCTAAACAGCGTAAGGATCAACGTAACCAACTTTGGTAGCCCCAAAACTAAGTCAAAATAGGCCAAAATAGAGCACAAGGATCCCTCATGACCTTCACCAAGGCCCCCAATAGCTCCCAGCCTCCAGAAAATCAAACTTTGGACCTTAAATATGCCATTTTCAGTTGATTACGCTGGAGCTACATTTTCATACGTTGCACAGCGTATGAATAGCGTGACCAAGTTAAAATGGGGTAAAACAAGAAGTTTTAAGTAGCATCTTCGACACTAGAGCAATTCACAAGGATCGAAAGCACTTGTACTTATTCACAGGCTTCAAAAATTCCAAATTTGGACCTCAAATATGCCATTTCAACTTGATGACGCTGGGGTTACTTTTTCATACGCTACATAGCGTATGAACAGCGTAACCACATAAAACAGGCCCAAAACTACATCAAAATAAGTCAAAAGATAGCATTCGGAGCACCTTGGAGGACAAGAAACACTCAAGCATCAATAAATAACCATTAGCATATAGAACCCAGCTTCAGAGATGGCCGTTTCACTTGGTCACGCTAAGGCTTACGCTGGCCAACGTAAGCCCAGCATAACCAACCCAAAGTGATCCAAAACAGCATCAAATCCAAGGTAAAATTGGCTCAAATTTGACCTGCAAAACCCTCCATACATCAGACATGCAAATCTACCTTTAGAACAAGCTTTAAAGGTCAAGATTGGTTTCAAAATGCACTATTTTTGTTGCACACGCTGAGTAGCATATGGCAACGTATGGGGCAGCGTATGATACAGCGTGTGCACTTGTGACGCTGAAATTCCATACGCTGGATGCTGGACAATAATGCCAAGACACACTAGAGCCTTCCAAGACATGCTGATGAAGAAAATAGCACACCAGAGCATAGATCCAGAGGCGAGAGATAATTCTTTTATAAATTTCAAACTCTTTCAGCATGCCAAGTTCATATGCCATGGGTTTCATATGCCAATGTAAAAGTTGGTCATGCTAGATGCTGTACATTGTAACATTTCGTGCATCTGTTCAATGCACACACCTGTCACCCAATCCAAATTTTTCTCACCCCACAGCCACTGATCTTCTCCCAAATCCGAATCTCACACACAAAAATCCTATAAATCTCCTATTTTTCCAGTAGATCAGGGTTCAAAAATTGGAATCTCACACACTTAGGAAATATGGACATCCATCCCATACATTGGGCTTCATACAGACTTGGACGTTGTACACCTACAATCCAAAACCTGCATCTTCCCAGCATCTGTTCTCATCCATCGGGGCTAAACATCTGCCTTGTGACCAATCCGCAACTGCACTCTGACCGATGCACATTGTAATTATTTATCAATATAAACAGTTTGTATTATTGCCCAGGTTCTTGCAGTTTACATTATTTTTCCTATTCACATTCTTCCTATTTTCATTATTTAAATAGTTTACATTCGTTTTCATTTGTTTACGTTCAGGTTTGCATTTGTTTATGTATAACCCAACGCATCGCAATTGCGTACGTTCGAGGAAGTTCTAGTTTGATTTGCGTGCAGACAATTCAAGGCACTCTACCTCCATTAATTTCCAGCTTACCCTCAGGAAAAGGCAGGGTCTTACTATTTCGTCCATAAATCTCTCGGCGTCCGTTCATTCTAGCCTCTTGCCGACGATTTCGGACGGTACACTTATTTTAAATTTTCTTCTCATTTCTTCCTACTTGTTGAGTTAGATAATAATTTAATGGTTTAGCATACCTTACATATAGGGTCATTTATATATATATATATGCAATGTTAATCATTATTAAGTGGACTTCAAATTTCAATGTTTGTAACATTGTTATCTTAAATTACTTCATTATTATTTGATATGTTATGTATCTGCTACCTAGGATCAATGCTTTAAGTAGAAGATAGAATTAATAAATATGTAAGAAATATGATTAAGGTAGGATGGTCAAAATGGACAAAGGCTAGTAGTGTTCTATATAATAAAAAATTCCTAATAAAACTAACAAAAAAATTTTATAAGATGATAGGGAGTGTTGAACTACAAAAAAATGAATGATAATATTTTTTAAAAAATTAGATACATTAGGTCACCGAAAAGAAATTCTAAAGAAAAAACCCAATGGTTATGGGGATACTGTTTCAAATTTTCATCCTTAAAACCACTTCTAAAAAATCCCCCCTATGCGGTAGGAAAGGGATTAAGCCTTACTTTATCTAGAAGCACCCTCATGGATTTTCACTTCTTACTAAAGGGTTTCTTATAAAGAGAAGGAGAAAAATATTTCTAAAAATAAAAGAATACATCAATTAGAAATAAATAATAAATAGAAAAAAAAGTTGAAATCTTTCTATCCTTGAGCCTCCAAAACAAAAATAAATTTTACAGGACAATAATTAGGCTTGTAATCTTATATGATCCTAAATGTTGGGCAACACAAAAGAGCCATGGACAACAAATTAGTATAGTAGAAATGTGAATGATTATGTGGATGTTGAACATTACCAGAAGAGATAGACTACACAATATAGACATTAGAGAAAGGCTCAGAATAGTTTCTATTTCAAATAAATTATAAAAATGACATCTTAGATGGTTAAAAATGCATAAAGAATATTAGCTAATGAACCTATGCAAAAGATTATGACATCATTATTCCAATAAAGTCACTAAATGAAAGATCAAAAAAGACATGGGAAAAATGACTAAAAAAGATATGAAGAAATAGATGTAAATGATGAAAATGAACATATTTAGGTAACCTCATTGTGGTGGAACAAGGCTAGGATGATGATGAGGATGATACTATGTATTAGAACCTTGTATGTGTGATATCCTCTTTTCTTAATATATGTTTTGTAACTATAGTTATGTTGACTAGACCTTATGATGTGTTGTTATGTACTTGTTAGAATAATAAGTATGATAGATGATATCACTACAATTTCTTTTTTCATATGCATGATAGATGTATTACCTGGAATGAAGCCTCTAGGCTCTTTAGGTTAAATAGAAAGAGAAAAAGGAATTTTGAAAAATTAATTTATAATCTTAAGAGTTTATTTAAAGTTGACAACAAGTTGCATAAGGCTTTCTAGATATTTTTTGAAATGATGGTAAATATAATTTTCTTTTTAATTTCAAAGTTTCTTATGAGATAATTACAAAGAATGATCTTATTCAAAACAAATTCAATAATACCTGTAAAATAAAATTATCATCACATTTTTGGACAAGGAAAATAAAAGATATTTAGAAACCTATGCATTTTCTAAAATTCATATTTTTATATAGTGTCAAATTCATCAAGGTCTTCCTATCAACACTCATCTTAAACATATGAAAAATCTTTCTCCTCTATGTCTTCTTTATAAAAGTGAAGAATCATTTTCTCATTTTTTTTTTGAATGTCTTGTCACTCATGATGCTTGGAAATGGAGATCCAGAATTTATAACAACTTTCAATCAAGAATCAATGAAGGCATCCTTGGTGATTAGCCTACTTTGTCTACTTTATTTCTTTGCACTTAGAATTGTCTTTGACCACTTATTCTCTAGTTTATTTGGAAGCTTCATTGTGTAGTTATTTTTAAGCAACAAGAGCATAACTATGATCTCTCTTTAGGTGTCAAATAAAAAAGTCTCAAAGATGTCACTTTCAACTACAACTTTAAGTAAAAAGGCTCATAGTAAAATCTAAATAATTAATTTTTTTCTATAGTATTAATTTCTTTCTCTTTTGGAGGCTCAAGGATGGGAAGCTTTAGCCTTTTTCTCTATTTATTCTTTATCTCTAATTGATGTATGTTTTTTTCTTTAGAAAGATTTTTCTCCTTCTCTTTACAATAAGCCCTTTAGTAAGAAGTGAAAATTCATGAGGGCACTTCTAAATAAGGGTAAGGCCTAATCCATTTCTTACTATAGAGGTTTCTCAAGATTGGTTGTAAGGATGAAAATTTGAAAATGCATCTTTAAAATCATTGGGCTTTTTCTTTAAAATCTCTTTTCAATGATCTAATGTACTCTAAATTTTTAATATTCATATTTCTTTTTTGGATTCTAATGCCCCCTTTCCCCCCTTCCACCTAAATAATTATGATTGATTTAACAACTCTAAGTCATAAGTTTGATTTTGGTGGGCAACACTAAGTTATTTTGGATTCTGAGATCCCTCTAAAAATTATATTTCATAAAATTACTATTTATGTGTTCTCCTATTGTTAATGTTTTTTGGATTATATTTACATGATATGCACCAACCTTATTGAGATTATGTTACATAGGCATTATGGGTTAGAGTGGCCATGACATGTGGAGGTTTCACATCAAGTATATTGTGTATGATGCTTGTTGATTATATGCTATGATTAATTTTATTATTTTATTATTCTTTACTTCGTAAGATGCATGTTTCTCAATTTTTAAGACTTAGGTTCAAGCCTAGGTGTAGCTACTTGAAATAGGTTAGCATTTCAATCATATATCACCCCTCCTAGGATTCTGCCTTACCTAGATAACCATTGAGCCTCTAGGTGATGATCCTGTATTATTCTTGATGTAGTATTATTTTGATATGATAGAATTTTAGAATGATTTTGGAAGATATGATATGGATAGTGGAGTTAAGAAAATCTGAGCCTTAGATCATATGGTTAATGAAATTGTAATTATCCCTATTAAACAATGAGGTGTTAGCCTAGTAGTAAGACTCTTGATTTAAAAACTCCAAGTCATAAGTTCAATTCTGGTTGGCAATGTTGAGTTATAAAGTAATAATTGAACTAGAGAAGGAAATTCTATTTTACATAGAAAAGCAAGGAGGCCTTCATAGCAATTTGAGCTTAACCTATAGAATTCACATCTTTGTCCAAGTACCATTTAATTTATCTTAAGTTCTATCTTATTTTGTTTCTCTTATTTTTTGTGATGATCATATTCATTTTAGTTAGGTTACAAGGTCTTTTAATCTTAAAAGTGTTTTAACCACTTGAATTATTAAGATAATAAATCCATCGTGCACTCTCCTTGTTTGCAATTTGAAAATCTTTAGGATTTAAGCACATATTTTGTAGTCTGAAGTTTTTAATCTTTTTTGTTTATCATGTATCATGCGTAATAGATTGACATTGATGATTCAACTATTTTGGCATGTTATGTTATCTCATTCTTATTTTAAATATAGTTATAATTTTTAGCATTCTTTATCACACATTTCATGTTTTAATTTTTATAATTTTTATTCCTATATTATTTCCCATGTTTCTAACATAAATTTTTAATAGTTCATGGTTTTACTCTCATTTTAATATTTTCATTCTCTTTTTGCTTATTTTCCATGTCCCAATACACTTCTAACTTCAACATTGTTAAGTCATAACAATCATTGTGATCCTTTGATCTAAGTCATGACAAACATTGTGATTGTAAAAATTAGAAAAGATCAAATTCTTGAAAATCATGAGTGGTGTGTATGTCCAACATCCAACTATATAATCTACAAGCATCATGGTAGACCATGTCATAATCTATGGATGGACTAGTAGGAAAGTCTAGTGTAGTTAAATTAGATTGTAGGTTGTTGTTTTTCTAGTTATACTCATAGTAGTATTAATTCATATGGGGTGTTAGAACCTTGAAATAATTGTAATATAGATACATTCCAAGATATATAGTCCATTTATAACTTTATAACTCAGCATTGCCTACTAGAATCAAACCCATAACTAGTTGCATTCAAATCAAGAGTCTTACCACTAGACTAAGACTTCATTGTTTGGTCTTAATTTATATGATTAAGTATAACTAAGGTGTGTAATTGATGATGTTATTACAACCATTATTGCTAATTATAGGAAATTACTAAAAATAGATATTTAATTAAAAGTAGTATATTCCTAAAAATAGAAATGTAGTATAATCTATCCTAAGATGATAAGCATCAATTACACCTTCTGTCATATTCTTAAATTTTCAAAGAACTGCTGGACAACTAAGGTAACTAATTACTAGGCTAACCATATTAACTAACCATTAGGATTACCAAATTAATTATTATTAATGATCTTGGAAATGTAAATATTATGCTAATAAACTATATTAAACTGTAAGAAAATAAATATAGAAAGATGTAAGTCTATTCAAAGTCAAAGAGTTATAATGAATAAAAATTAATTTTACTCTTTATTGTCATATATGGTTGCATCCAATTATAAGGACTCTAAACAATGACTAAAACACAAAATATGGGCACTCACTAATTGTTATAGAAATTACAAAATAAAACTGCAAGAGTCTCGATACTCATTGATGGAATGATGTTATAAATATGCCATGGTTTGTGCCTGTATATAGATAAAAACATAATATGTGTTATTGCATATGCACCAATGAATAACTAGATATACTGACACATATGCATTAATACATCTCTTTGAAATCAAAATTTTAACATTTATAAATGATGTTTGGGATCCAACAAGAGGTGCAAACTCTAATTTAATCTAGAACAAATGTATAAAAGTATTAATGAATTATTTTCCAACTTAAAATTGAGTGTAGTAGAGTTATGGATAGTAAGAGAAGATGTTAGAATATAGAATTGACAATGATAACTAATAAGAAATGTCTAACAATGAATGAGGTATTAACTAGAATTGATTATGCATGTTCTTCCATCATTCAAATTATTGTATCTGTCTTTCTACTTTATGTTTTGATTATTGAGTGTGATTCATAGTTGCATGTGATGAGATGAATGATGATATTTTATAGAGTTAACATGAAAGGAGAGGCTAGCTAATTTATGAAGAACCTTGGATTTACAAGGCATCCTTTTCATATTGATGAAGTGTCTTCAATCGACTGTGTCAATGGGATCCCATCAACATAGGGTTTTCCATGTTGACGTGTGATGGGACGTGATATCGCATGGGCCGTGATATTGCGTACGTGATATCGCGTCCGCCATGATATCGCATCCGCCATGATATCGCATCCCCCGCGATATCACATCTTCCCCTACGATATCATGTACGCGATATCGCAGTGCGCTATCAAATCTATAAATAAGAGGCAACTTTCCCTTATTTCTCATTCTAGGCCTAGACCGTAGCAAAAATCTAGTAGTTTTACCTCTCTAGAGATAGAATAATTTCCATGTGCCCGCAGTAGAAGCTCCAAAGTGAACGGATCTTTATTCGAGCAAATATTGTACCTAAACACATGTTTGTGTATGGAAATAAAGATGAACTTCTTGGATAAACCTTGCAGTGCATGGAATAGGCCAAATAGGATTTTATTTACTATTATTTATTATTCTTTATTTAAATGCTTTATTAGTTGATTAATTCTCTCTCAACCCTTCTCTCATAGTTAAGTGCATTCAATACGATGGCTTTGAGCATGTGCATTACGCTTGGTGATCCCAGCAACGACTAGCATTTGGTAACCAAGGTTGCATTGGTTCAGGGTGTGAACGGTAAGTGGGAATGGATGCTGATGCTAGGCTAATTAAGGCTTAGTTAGTTAGTTAAAGTTAGCTAATTAGTCTCTTCACCCTTCACCTCTTAGCATAGGAGATAAAACATAAAAGACTATAAAAATCACATACCTCANTTTGACCGGATCACGCATGCTACGCTCATATTCATATGGTTGAGTGTAGGGATACCTCGCCACTCATCAACATGTATCCATTGACGTGGCACCCTAGTAGGTCTATAAATATAGCACCCTAACTATGTTAATGGAAGTTATATTTTTAGTTGCTAGCAAAATTCTTGCAATTAGTTTCTGATGAGTGGCAAGGTATCCCTACACTCAACCATACGAATACGAGCATCTCAAGCACGATCTGGTCAAACTCCAAGGACTAAGTGCTTACGTGCCCTAATGGAACACTTAAGGTTAATCAATCTCTGTCTTCCCAAACTTACTTGTATTGTCACTGTTGTATGGTTAAGTAAGCTTGAGGTATATGATTTTTATATCTTTTATCTTTTAATGTCTTTATGCTAATAGGGAGAGGTGAAGAGAACTAACTGGCTAAATAATGAGTGGTGAGGTACCCCTACACTCAACCATACAAAACAAGCGTAGCACGTGAAATCCTATTGAACTTCATAGACTAAATGCCTAAATGCACCATGGAACACTTAGGGTTAATCATTCATTGTCTTCCCAGACTTACTTGTAGTTGTCACGGTGTATGGTTAAGTAAGTCTGAGGTATATGATTTTTATGGTCTTTTATGGTTTTATGTCTTCTATTCTAAGAGCGAAGGGTTGAGAAAGCTAACTAACTCTAACTAAGGACTAAGTCTAAATTAACTAGCATCAGCATCCGTTCCCACTTACCGTACACACCCTGAACTATAAAACTATGGCTACCAAATGCTAATCGTTACTGGGATCACCACATGTAACGCACGTGCTCGAAGTGGTCATACTGAGGCACTTAACTAGCCTAAACGTAATGAGCAGCCAATTCCTTGACTAGCCTTACACATCCGTAGATGCTCGTAATCAAGTTGTACTCATTCCGTATTCTAGGAGATAAAGGTAAGAGAAACTAATCGTGATGAGCAGCCAATTCCTTGATTAGCCGTACACATTCATCAATGCTCGTAAGAAAGTCGTACTCATGCCGCGCTAATGCAAGTAATATATAACATGTAATAAAACCTATTCCATGCACTACAAGGTTTATCCACAAAGCTCATATTTATTGATGTACACAACTTGCGTTCAGGTACAAAGCTGCTCGAATAAAGATCCGTTCACTTGGGGACTCCTACTGCAGGCACATGGAAAATATTATATCTCTGGAGTGATCAAACTACCATAGTTTTCCTACTTTTAGCCTAGGATGGGAAATAAGGGGAGTGCCGCCTCTTATTTATAGATTTGGCGGCGGACCGCGATATCACGTACACGATATCGCAGGGGACAACGTGATATCGCTACGGCCATGATATCACATACGCGATATTGTGGTGCATGCGATATTGTGTCTCATCATACCCCCATGATTGAATGAAAACTTATCCTCGAGTTCCTTACAATAATATCAAGAAGGTATGAAATTATTGAGGGGAATGGAACTAATGGGATGACATGTGAACGGATCATCATTACAAGACTTGACAAAATTGGTGTTCATGACAACAAGGGTGAACACCTTATTACAATGACATCAGGCCTTAGTTGGCAGCTGAGAAAGAAAGAGAGAGAGAAAGAAGTGTTGCTGCTACCAATGCCAAGATTGCACCTTCGGTGTCCATCCATAAGCGCGTCATCGATCTTGCTCCTTGCATAGTTGCTTCAACGCTGCTCCATTCCAAATGTTTGCTCTATATCCAATCTGTTGTTGCATGTCCGCCATCTGCACACACAACAAAATCATATATTAGTAAGGGTAATTGAATCATCATGTAATTGATACCTTGCTTCGGTCTAAGTCCATTGGCTAGGTTGTGGTATGGCTGATTTGGATCGGGAGATATTTTACTGATGACTACCGAAGGTGTAGGGGTTAGGAAGAAAATCAAAAAAAATTAGGCCCCATACCCCCATGACTAATTACAAACCTCCGGTAGCATTAGAATGGAGAAAGAAAAGGAGTAAGAAAGATAGATAAAAAGGGACAAATATGGCATCGATGAAATGGATGTCAAGATGGAAATGAAAAAAATAAAATGAATTGCAAAATGTTAAGGGAAAAAATTTAATTAATGCTCCAAATAGGAGTGTCAGTGGGTCCTCCCCAAAGCAGGCTCATGCCCTTAATGCCTTAAGAAACCCACATTCAAAGAGTTCGCAGGCCCTGGGAATGTCATTTGGAACAAGAGTTAAAGTCGTAACCACAAGAATTTACCAAAAAGAAAAAACTGCATCAACCAAAATATATACACTAATGATACAACCTGAAATGAGGTGAACCATTGAGAGAAGGATGGAGAGAAGAGAATGGAATGGAATCCCAAAAACAAGGTGGTGTACAGCCCCTTGTGTGTTTTATCATTAATGTGACTTGGCAAATCTTATTCCTACTCCGGCCTCAAACCAACCACATCCATTGACTTCGCATCAACGCATTCGGTTAACCCATCCACTTGGACAATAAGAATGCACTCTCCAAGAGCCACCACCATTCCGACGAAACAAAGGAGAGAATGGGAAGCAAGAAGGCCCTTAGTTAGAGGGAACACTTTTGGTTCCATAACCAGTGCTTGTAGCCCAAGTTTATTTGTCTAAGGGATGTGCTTTGAATTCCATTGTTTTTTTTTAAATGGGAACCACACCATGCAAAGACTTTTTATTTTTAATATCTCAGCTACAGATAGTTGGGTAACATCGGAACGGTAAGAAAACTCAAGAAGAAAACATCCAAGCACCCAAGAGAATGACCAACATAAAAGCATCAAGTTCCCTTGAAGTCACACCCTTTGCAATTCTTGAGTCCTTCCTTAATTTGAGGAATGCCCAGTCCCCGATTCATTTAAGTTCTTATTAATAAGGGACTGTACATCTCCAAGCCGAGAGAAACCATAGAAATTGGTGGACGGATGGATGAAGTGATCTCATTGCCTACCATATCAAAAGAAACATACCTTAGTATCAACATTGTGACTTAAAGGTAAAAATCAAACACTAGCAATTAATATGAAAACAGTTCATACCATCATTCCGAACACTTATCATGGGACAAACTTACATAGTGGAACACACACACACACACAAAAATTGAAAGAGTATAACAATGTTGTAAAACAAAAAACAAGAAAAGTTAAAGGAATTTGTAAAACAAAAATGTGTAAAACAAAAACGTTGTAAAACAAAAACGTGTAAAACAAAAATCGAAAAAGAATTGAGGGCCACATATGATCAGCATAGGTGGCCATCTCTCCCATGACTGAGTGGAAAGGGAGAGATCCAAAATAATGAGCGCCTGTTTGAGTTTCTAAGAAGTGTCCAAATTCTCCCAATTGATGATCTTAGATTAAGGGGTGGAAGTTGGCGACGCTCATATTCCAATGTATATATGCTTTCGTTATGGGTGTGAGTTTCCTCAGTTCATTCCATGCATATTTGGTTACTCCTTCTAGTAGCTGTCAACCACAAGGTGTCTACTACTTCTTGTGTGGTTACTACATACAGGCATCTTTGTTGCAAAGTTTCAAGGGCACACCTGTCACATGGAGGCATTTCCTCCGTATCATCACCCGATGAATCACTATATGTGATGCATGGAACTTTCCTCTTCTCGATCTTTCCACAAATTCTTATCTTAGAAATTTCCAAGGAAAGATCACGAATCCTAAGACATGCGTCTACTGTACTTAGCCATGCCCTTCCCATTATAATTGGGAAGTCCCCTTCATTGTTGTTAACTTCAATCACCAGGAAATCAGCTAGGTAAGACCAACCACACACAGTGGTAATGATGTCCTTCACCAATCCCAAGAGAATGATGATGGACTGGTCTGCCAGCTCTAGTTGAATGTTGCTCTTCTTAAGTTGGGGTATGCTCCAGGCATGATACATCTCTCGTGATATTAAGTTGACTATAGAACCTGAGTCAAGAAAAGCCCTATGTGGTTTATTTCTGGTGATTTGCAAATAGATTAAGGGACTCCCAGGGTCAGTTAGTTTCCTGGGAAGGTGGCCCACCTTGATCCAGTCAGTTACGGTATGTGTTAACATAACTGTATGTGTTACGCTCTGATTTTGAACGGAAGGGTGTTCCGAAGTGTTAGATGGTGGAGGAGTGTACATGAACCCAACTGCTTGTTGTTACGAGAGTTTGTCTAGGCTTTTGGTTCTAAAGTAAGGTCTTCTCTTTTTACGGTTGTCAGAACCAGCAGCAGGTTGGATATTTACAACTCTCTCAGCGTGACATTGCTGTGGTTGAGGAGGAAGTTCCCCTTGCATTGTTGGAGCATGAGGTGTTATGGGAACTACTTGTGGTGAAAGAGGTGCGGATGGATTAGGAGGATGGTGTGGGTATGGAGTGTCTCTTGGAGGAGAGGGAGTCCTTCTGAAGTACTCTCGAACTTGGTAGTGATGGTTGGGGGTTGAGTGACTCATAGAGTCACTTGGAGAAATCGGTTGTTGCACATAATATTCATAAGGGTCAGGCTACCAGTAAGGGTATTGATGTTTCAATGATGGCATTCCCTATGACTGTGGGTATTGCCACTGCTGATTCTATCCAATGGGCTGTGGTGGAGTTCCACTTGGATAATACATTAGTGGTTGGTGGAACTGCCTTGGGTTACCTTGTGGATAAGGTAACCTTCGAGGTGTTTGCCGTTGGTTGAGTCTTAGATTAAGCACATACACCCCAGACTCCTGTAGATGTGAGATTATGGGGCAGCATCCCTTAGGATGGTCATAGTGACAGATCTCACATCCACCATCATCATCTGTGTCAGAGTCCAAAACCACATCGGAGTTAGTGATTTTCCCCTTACCCTTGTTATGTGCAGGGCTTAAATCTCTCCACTTTTTCTTACCTTTGTCACTACTTTGTTCTACCTTAGACTCTTCTACAATTTTTAAGACAATTTTAATTTTAGAGTCTAAGGAACTCCATACATCATCTACCTTAGCCACTATTTTGGTTGTGAGTTTTTGAAGCGGCAAGGTCTTTCTATTCACCAACTCTTTGAGTCGTGACTCATCCTCTTCATCACAAAATTTCACTCCCTTCTATCGAAGGGAGGGATCACGGTTGTATTCTTTCACACTTTCCCTTTTGTGTAGCTCATCCTCTTCTTTTGCTACTTGTTCCAACAAGCTACGTACTTCATGGGCTCTAAGTTGTGAGAGTCTCCCTTAGGCATAAGTTCCAAGGATTCTTCTAGTTTCATGCCTTAGCCCATCCACAATGTGGCGAAGTTGATCCTGCTGAGCGTACCCATGGCCCGAGCAACAATGTACCAATGTGTAGTAGTGGGCCATGGCAGCATCCAAAGGTTCATGTGTACCTTGCTTCCAGCCTTGGATCTACTTATGCAAATTGGACACTCTGGAGTACGTTTGATACTTTTTGTTAAAGAGTTCTAGCATCGTGCTCCACCTCCTGATGGTTTCCGATTCTAAGGACTAGTACCAACTCTCTTCTTCTTTGGTGAGTGTCCTTGGGAACAACTTAAGTTTTTTCCACTCATTTTCCATATTCTGCAAGGCACAAGCATCGTGGAATGCCTGTAAATGATTTTGCAGATCAACATTGTATCCCCCTTCAAATCGTGGGATGTTGTTCATGTCTAATCGTTTGATCCAACTATCTTTTAAATGCCTTGTGGGAATCCTAACTACCTCCGGTATGTCAAGCATACTTCAGGTTGCAAGTAGGGGCTCATCATGATCATCTCTTTCATAACACCTGTGATGTCTGCATTGTTCCCTACTCTCCCTACATCCTTGCCCTTGTCCTCTCTCTCAACTTTCTCATCGAGGTCTTTTGTTTTGTTTACTTTTATCCTCACCTTTATGTTCATGGTGGCGAAGCCCAGATGTGGAAGGAGAGGGTGAGTGATGGGATGAAGGAGAAGNCGCCACCATGAACATAAAGGTGAGGATAAAAGTAAACAAAACAAAAGACCTCGATGAGAAAGTTGAGAGAGAGGACAAGGGCAAGGATGTAGGGAGAGTAGGGAACAATGCAGACATCACAGGTGTTATGAAAGAGATGATCATGATGAGCCCCTACTTGCAACCTGAAGTATGCTTGACATACCGGAGGTAGTTAGGATTCCCACAAGGCATTTAAAAGATAGTTGGATCAAATGATTAGACATGAACAACATCCCACGATTTGAAGGGGGATACAATGTTGATCTGCAAAATCATTTATAGGCATTCCACGATGCTTGTGCCTTGCAGAATATGGAAAATGAGTGGAAAAAACTTAAGTTGTTCCCAAGGACACTCACCAAAGAAGNTCTTGCATGTCAATCTTTGCCAAGGCACGGAAAAGCATCCAAGGGGCTGATCAATCTGGGGTAACACGATGTTACCTTGCAAATCTCTCCATCATAGCTGTTCATATTGATGGAGGATAAAAGTAAAGTTTGGAATATACTCATCAGGATAACTATAAAATATCTTGTATTATTTAGGACTTAGTTGATTTTGGTTATGTGTTTTATGTTGCCGACTGTCGTGTGTGTGGTCCTTAGGTGCTGAGTTGCTCTTATGAGAAGAAGGCATTTTTATCGGTGTGCTAATTTCACTGTTATATAATTTTTCTCTTTTGATTAACCCGAAGGTTCGTTAAGGCTCACAACAATGTGAGTGATATCCCTTATGTTCTATTCAACGCACAAACACTTAGTCCCCGGCAACGATGCCAATGATGAGTGGCAAGATACTCCTACACTCAACCATACAAAACGAGCATAGCACGCGTGATCCGGTTGAACTCCGTAGACTAAATGCCTAAATGCCCCATGGAACACTTGGGGTTAATCATTCATTTTCTTCCCAGACTTACTTGTAGTTGTCACGGTGTATGGTTAAGTAAGTCCGAGGTATATGATTTTTATGATCTTTTATCGTTTTATGTCTTCTATGCTAAGAGCAAAGGGTTGAGAAAGCTAACTAACTCTAACTAAGAACTAAGTCTAAATTAACTAGCATTAGCATCCATTCCCACTTACCATACACACCCTGAACTATGCAACTATGGCTACCAAATGCTAATTGTTACTGGGATCACCACACGTAACGCACGTGCTCAAAGTGGTTGTACTGAGGCACTTAACTAGCCTAAATGTAATGAGCAGTTGATTCCTTGACTAGCTGTACACATTTGTAGATGCTCGTAATCAAGTCATGCTCATTCTGCATTCTAGAAGATAAGGGTGAGAGAAACTAATTGTGATGAGCAACCAATTCCTTGATTAGCCATACACATTCGTCAATGCTCATAATCAAGTCATACTCATGCCATGTTAATGCAAGTAATAAATAATAGGTAATAAAACCTATTCCATGCACTGCAAAGTTTATCCACAAAGCTCATCTTTATTGTCATACACAACTTGCGTTCAGGTACAAAGCTGCTTGAATAAAGATCCGTTCACTTGGGGACTCCTACTGTGGGCACATGGAAAATATTCTATCTCTGGAGTGATCAAACTACCATAATTTCCCTACTTTTAGCCTAGGATGGGAAATAAGGGGAGTGCCACCTCTTATTTATAAATTT